>JAWDEX010191812.1:0-12613 GCA_035221805.1 Trichilia hirta
GCCCAATACACGAAAGACAAATCCATTTACCCCAAGAGATTTGCACCCATCTTATGCAATGATTTAGTGCATGATGCACAGAATTAACTTGATCTTGTTGGTTCTTAAGAAGGGAACACCATTCACATGATTCAAGTTCAAAGAAAATGTTTCAACTCAGATTCTGCTATGTCTTTGTCCCAAGGGAATTTTCTGCTTGAGTGGTGTATGAGTTTAAGGACGTTTTCAATGCCCTAGGACAATCATCTCACATTTTATTTAATCCTTCAAGGATGCAATCCTGCTTTTGATTGCATTGCTGATTTTCAGCTTAGGGTGTTAGTTATATTATTATTTTTTTCTCTAATTTTGTGCTTGATACAGGACATTATTCTTAGATTTAAGGACAGGAAAAATGAAAAGTGATCAAGGTCATGGTCTGAATTTCCCAACAAGTTTGCTGTACTACTGAATGACACAAATCCTACACTTGCAATTCCAGAGTTAATGCGATTGCTCATGGATGAGGAAGGACTTGGATGGGATGAAGCATGGGATGTCACAACGAGGTGCCTTATTCTTTTTTCAGAAGTTTTTGCTATGCACAGCATCTGCTTCTCAAGTTGCTTTTGCCCGTTTGTAATGCATAATTTACTTTGGGATTTGATCAATAAAATATTTAATGGAACCAATACTGTTGAGTATACCAATCACACAGTGCTTCCTGAAGCTCTTGTGAATTGGTCACAAGCTGCATTGTGGAAGCTTCTTCCTTGCCATGTGGAAATTATTGAAGAGATTGCCAAGAGGGTATCACTGCATCCTGTCTTCTCTCCTCTCCAGCAATTGTAATATTGCATTCTAATCATTTTGCAGTTCATGACCATGGTATGTTGCACACAGAATGACCTTGAGAGTAAGCGTCCCAGCATGAACATCTTGGATAATAATCCCCAAAAGCCAGTTGTTAGGATGGCAAACTTATGTGTGGTGGCTGCACATATGGTAAGAGGCCCATACCTTAGAAGTGTCTTATATGGCTCATTTGACTCTCTCTTCAGCTCTCCCCAAATCATTGAATTGTCTTGATAATACTTTAATATGTGGATAGCTGTTTGCAAAAAAATGTAAGTATTGTAGTTCAAGGGTATTGGTTTTATGGTTTCTCCCACTAAATCTGGTCTCTCCATATTCTTAGAATATGAGGTTATTGCTGGTTGGAACTTTGAATTTGTTTCATTCAGTGATAATGTATTGTTGAAACATCCAAGCACTTCTTGTAATTGGTAGGTTGAAGGATTTATTTATTGTTTTCCATTTTTCTATGGAACACATATGTTTCGTTTTTCAGCTATCGATTGGCTTCAAACAGAACCAAGTGTCTAACATTGCCAATTTGTGTGTAAGTAAATGGTGTGGCCCAATTACACACTGACATTTTAAAGTGTTAGTTGTTTGCTGACTATGTCTCTATATGGCCCACCAAGCTCCACAGAACAAAACTAATGGCATTACTCCCCGTCAATGGTTCCGGTTTTGCAATCCGGAGTTCAGTAACATAGTCATAAACTGATTGAAAACTAATCAGTGGTTACCAGCCTTGACCCACATGTAGGTCTGCGACAGGTATGAATGAATTAAAATTTCTAGAAGGAAATGACTCCTTCAATCTGCAATTAAATAGTTTTCTAAACTGATACTGTCTCCAACAGTTTGCTGACAATGCGGACGTGCAAGCTGAATGGGCATCTGCTAAGATGGCCAGTAAGAAACGTTTGGCACATTACATACAGCAAGTAACAGGTGTGAGCATTGATCCAAATACCCTTTTTGACACGCAAGTCAAGCATATCCATGAATACAAGAGAAAACTGCTGAATATTTTGGGTGCAATCTATAGGTACAAGAAGTCGAAGGTATTAGATATTTACATTATTTGCAACTTTCATCAGTTGTTCATTCTTTCAGACAATTCTCATTCAAATGTCATCACATAGTCCAATTATTTTAGCTCAATTTGCCAAGTACTGGGATCTTTAAAAATCAAACTGGCTGCATCACAATCCCGTCTGGTTGTACTATTATGCTATTATTTACCTAACACTCAGACTAGGTGGTTTTTCAATGAGAAATGAATGCCACATCCATCTTAAGCATTATTTACAGTTTCATTGGTCTATTTCAGCTTTGGCAAGTAAAAATATTAAGATATGAGACTTAGAAATGTCTTGTTAATTCTACCCCTAAGGTTTTATACTATGTCTTGATCTGTGATGCACAAAACAGATTTCTCTCATCAAATATATAAACATAAGTATAATTGTTCGCACTCATTCATGTACATTGCCCAACAAATGTCATAAGCATATATTATTTTGAGTATCTTGCCTTGCTTATAAATTAACTATTACAGGAGATGAACCCCAAGGAGTGGAAGAAAACTACTCCACGCACCGTTATGATCGGAGGGAAAGCATTTGTAATGTTTACGAATGCTAAAAGAATAGTTAAGTTGGTGAATGATGTTGGTGAAGTTGTGAACCCTGATCCTGTGGTCAATAGTCATTTGAAGGTAGTATTTGTTCCAAATTACTAAGTATCTGTTGCTGAGCTACTTGTTCCAGGAAGGGAGCTATCTCAGCATATTAGCACAGTGGGCATGGAGGCAAGCGGCACAAGTAACATGAAATTTTCTCTCAATGGTTCCCTCATAATAGGAACACTGGACGGAGCTAATGTGGAAATCAGGCTGGAAATAGGAGAGGAGAATTTCTTTCTCTTTGGGGCTACAGCCGAACAAGTTCCCAGACTGCACAAGGAAAGAGAAGAAGGATTGGTACGAAATTGTGTTACTTTTCTTATTGCAGTGGATTAATCAACAATTATTTTGTTTTGAGACGATGGAGAAAGTCTTGTTCCTCTCAAAGATATAGCTCTCTTCCAATGGAAAGGTAACTTTTTATTTCCAATTGGTTGGTCATGTTATTGCCTGCAATATATTCATTGACTTCTTATTGAAGTGTTTGACGTTCTGAATTTAGTAGATTTTGGGTATCTAATGATTCTTCTAATGGAATTTACCGATGTTCGTGTGAATTATTTGCTGCTTAAAGCAATCTGATTGCTTGTCCTTGTCTATGTAGACTCTTACACTGACTCCGCAAATAAAATTTGCTTGCCTAATGTACTCCTTAATCACACAGTTTAAACCAGATCCTCGTTTTGAAGAGGCTAAGAAATTTATTAGAAGTGGAACATTTGGAAGCTATGACTACAACCCACTCCTTGACTCGCCGGAGGGGAACTCAGGATATGGTCATGGTGATTATTTTCTGGCTGTTTACAACTTCCCAAACTACATAGATGCTCAGTAAAGAGCTGATGAAGCTTACAAGTAAGATATTCACAATCCTAATCAAGTTCAAAAGTATTATATACAACCTATATCTCTCATCCAATAACTCTTCTGCTTACAAAACAAGATATATGAAAATTCCAGTACTGGACTTGCCTTGATGATCATTAGATATAATTCACTCTCTTTCCTCGAGCATGAATGAGTTTCTTTCCCTGCCAAAACAAGACATACCCTTCTATGGATCTAAAATATCAAAGTTGTTCCTGGTTTGATAGAAAACCAGACATTGAAGTTGCTCAACCTCCCTTCTGTCTCGATAAGACAGCTTTGTCCTCGGATCAAATATAGATATTTGTCTGTAAAAGACTCATTCTCAAACCAAACTGAGATTTTTATGTCAATGCTTGAGATCCCTAATGTGTTTTGCTGGAGTCTCATGTTCTATACTCATATCCTGTTATACATTAAGAGCTAAACACGTCTATTCCTTGATAGAGTCTTCAATTTTCCTATAATTTTTACATTCCTAATATATCAAGCGACTTATGGTTGCAATGTATGTCACCTTTTAGGGACCGGAAGAAGTGGCTAAAGATGTCTATATTGAGTACTGCAGGCAGTGGCAAATTCAGCAGTGATTGCACAATAGCTCAGTATGCCAAGGAAATCTGGAACATAGGGGAAGGCCGTGCACCATGATTCCACTGCTGAAATTGTTCATATAGTATAGTCTATAATTACTGTGAGAATGCATAAAGATAGGAAGAAAAAGACTAGAAATTCACAATCTGTGGGTATCAAGAAACCAGATACTCTGCTTCACCATCTCAAGCAATTTTTGTGTACTTGAAAATTCGTTATGCCAGATACCTTTGAGTTATTTGCTCAAGAATCCAATTATATATGTACATTATAGGTCTGCCTCTGACTTTCTTAGGAAGCCTCCGCTGACCCATTACAGGCTAAGAGCTTGGGGATTCTTCAATAACCTCCATGCAGCAGCTCGATCTCGAAGCATTTGGCAGAGATCAATAACAGATAGGTCTTACTGAGCAAGCAGGAGCTGCAGAGCACAACTACCAACTGCGAAAGGCACCCGGGAACAACTCCCCTAAATGGAGGAAAAATAAGTATTACATACAACTGACCCTAGGTCAAGGGAGACCATGTCTTCGGTTCTGGCCTGACCGCTAACCATGCCCGAAGACCAACTCTATGCCAAGACCACACATTAGATAAATCTTATATATATATATATATATATATATTCAGTTTTACAATGACAGTGTTTATATCTATAAGCGCCTTCTGCACAGCTGCGATGAACAGGGTTGAACAAACGGTATAAATGTACATGGAAAAATAGCCATGCTGCTCTGCGGCAGGCATATGCTTGTAAAGAAATTTTACAAAGTCTGGTGGGAGGAAAACCCATGCTAATTGCATTAATGTAGATTCGCACTTCATACGTACGATCATACATTTTATATTTTTGTATGGTATCGATCTTATACTAAGCCAACAACTATTATAAGATAAAAATTTTAAAACTTTAATAGCAAAATATACAAAAGTCATTAACAATTGTTATTATTATTATTTTTATCCCTTCAACTTTATTTTTCGACACCTCGGAAGCACCGTAATCTCAATCAAAACCAGAGTCCTCAGAGTTTCCCCCAAATGGAATGAGTTAGAAAACTTGTGCCCATGAACAAGATCCACAAGGCACAAAGATGTACCGAACTCATATTTGACCACCACCATAACCCTCATAGAAAATTTTAGTCTTAGAATTTAAAAGAAAAACACCACTATTTCGTCATAGCCACTAACATTAAATAAAATTTTAAGATTTGATACATTTCAGTTGCGAGATAAAACATGTGCCAGACGTCAATTATTAATAACAGTAGCATAAATAGCTCAAGAGAATGCCCAAGAAACTCCACATATACAGTAAATGCCTACGTCGCCAAGAGGCGATCTCCAGAATACTCTCTGCCCCTAAGAGGAACGACGGTGAGCATTTTAAGTTCATTTTATGTCAGATGGTGAAGCAGACCTAGGGCTTACAGGTCTCGAGACAGATCTGGAACTCGCACTTTGGGTCCTAGAGTAACTCTCGTGGGAATTTCTCCACTTAGATGAGCCCCCTCTGGAGATGCTCTTCCTAGATCTTGGAGATACACTCCGAGAGTAGCTCCTGCTTGAGCCCATTGGTCTTGGTGAAATGCGGTATGAATAGCTTCGCCTAGACCTTGTCCTTCGTTTAGGGGTTATACTGCGTGAATAGCTCCTAGAGCTCTTCTGCGGTGGAGTAGGACTTCGTGAAACTGACCGATATCGATACGTCCCATAGTAACGGTCATCTGGTGAGTCATACCTTGAGTACTTAGGTGAGTAAGATCTATCACGCCTCCGATAATTGCGGTCATCATACCTGGAATTGTGCAGAGAGTATGAGCGGTCACGCCTTCTATAGTAGCGGTCATCTGGATACCTACTGTAAGGTGAACGAGATCGAGAGTAGGAACAATGCCTGCTGTAGTAAGGCGAGTACCTACTGTGAGGCGAACCAGATCGAGAGTAAGAATGGCGCCTGCTGTAGCAAGGCGAGTAGTATCTACCTCGACTACGGTAAGGAGAATAAGATCTCTGCCTCCTGTAATAAGGAGAATAAGATCTGCTCCGGTTCCGTTCAGATGAATAACGAGGAGAGTGACTTCTGCTCCTATGATAGGGAGAGTAGCTGGGAGATCTACGAGGAGGCGAATAGCTAGGTGAACGCCGTTGGACTGCAACAGCAACAGTGCCATAGATAATCAGTAAAACAAAGACACAACCACCTATTAATGACGGATACAATTATAAGTTCAATATGACAAAAAGCACCTACCGCCAACAGTTCTCAGCCCCAAATATCTTCCTGGAGTAGGAGTTCGTCCTCTCCTCCTCCTAGCCTGAAAGGGATGCATGATGTCGACAAATTATTATGGTAGTCAAAAAATTGCAGAAAGATCAATTTACCCATTTGCTTTTTTTTTTTTTTTAAATATATTATTGGTAGGTCGGATAAATCAAAGAACAGAATTGAAGTCTACTTAAATTCAAATAAGTGATAATCGAATCAACAGGGCAATAACAAATTAAACAGCACAAGAATTAATAGCTAAAAGAAGAGAGAAATGCAGGGCATACAACCCTAATTGTCTGATTCCTGTTGATGTGTTTGATTTGTTTGTTTTTTAAGTTGTATGACTTTTGGAGTTTGGTGAAGAGCTGCTACACACAGCTAACCTGCTGCCACAAAAACTTCAAGTGGAAAGAAGCAAACAACTTTCAAATTCCAAGAACAAATAACAATTTGTCCATAATCCGAATGCAGTAAAAAGATAGAAATAATATACAATCAATGTATCACTCAGAACATGAAAAGCCCTAAAATACGAGAATTTTTACCTTCTCTACAGTAATGACACGACCCGCTAGAACAGACCGATCCAAATACTTGATGCAATGCTCAGCCTCCTCAACCGTGGACATAGTGACAAACCCAAATCCTCGAGACTCTCTTGTCCAAGGATCAACCACAAGGTGTACATCAATCACCTGAACACAAAAACAAAGACAAAGTATGAAAAGTCACTCATAGAGCATAAATCAATGATTAATATTCACAAAAGAATTCCTTCTGAACAATTCAAAAACAAAGTATTCATGAAATCCTAACCTTTCCCTCAGTTGCAAAATGCTTCTCAAGTTCTCTCTTGGTGATTCGAGGAGACAATCCCGTCACATACAAATTGTTACCAGGATTTTCCACATCCCTAGATGTGCTACTGCCAAGTGAATTGAACCATAAAATAGAGGGACAATAATAAACAGATAGAAAAACCAGATACGAAAAAGCATCTACAAGTACAATACCTTGATCGGCTGCGAGACCTTGACCTAGAAATTGAACTGCTGTATCTCTTGTACGGCAAAGGTGAGCGTGAATACCTTGACCTCCTAGAGTACGACATCTACAACAAATAAAAAGATAACAATTTATTCTCAATCGTCAATTTCACGCATTAACCCAGTTATGATATTCCCATAAACTCAAGAAAAAAACCTTAGGACCAATTAAATTTTCAACTACGTACTTTTCTTTAGAAACAAGGGAAAATAAAAAAACAGATATAATCCCAGTATCAAAATATGGAATTCGAATTCAACTTAAAGACCACCACCCAAAAAATTAAGATCAAAAACATCCAATTTATCATTAAGTTGGAAATTATATTCTAAAATCGCGTCCAAATGTTATCTTTGAAAACTTCTCTCAATGTTCTGTATCCCTAGTTTTAAGGAAAAAGATTTAACAGAAAAAACGCCAAACATTGGAAACGCTGCACTCAAATTGTACTAGAAACCTTTGATTCTACTCTCGTTATTCAAAATTAATTCTGATTACTAGAGTAAACCCACGCATGATTAAACGAAAATTTTCATTAAAAATTGAGTTAGTACGCAAATTTGATATGCTACGTTAGACTAAAAATTTTCACCCGCAATAAAAATTACTACAAAATTTAAAAGATAACTAAAGCAGAAACTCACCATTAAAAGGGGAAATCGATGATCTGTTAGTGCGTTTGCAATGCTTTGTCAGGACACGTCTCGCTCTCGATCAATCTCACAAAATCATGCAGTAAAGTGAAATAAGACAAACAGCTGGTGCATTATATTCAAAATAATCTGAGAGAAGTTTCCAGAGAACCGGACGCCTAGCCACATTCAATTTCATTTGGATTCTTCTTTGGTGTCCGATAAGCGCTGGACCAACGAAAGTGTGCCACGTTATAGGAAATTTATTTACAAAAGAAAAGAGGAAATACGGAAATGACGAGTATGACCTCAACAATTGTCGTGGTTCATTGTTAGTGGTTTCCTAAGATAAGAGGAGCAATGGTGAGAGATGAAGCTACAATTGCGACCTCACAATAATTGAGAAGCCCAGACGGGCTACAACTTGTTATTCCCTGTCCCATTTAATAATATTTCATTTCGACAGAAAAAATGGAATAATAAATTTCTTTCAATAACCAAAATATTTAAAATAAAATTATTTTTAACAGTTAAAAATAAAAAATAGTCCGCGTGCATCAAATTTTTCTAAAAAAATAATAATTTTATGCAAATATATTAAGTATTTGGAATAAAGAGTTAAATAATTAATAATAAATAAATCTATAAGAAAATAACTCTAATTGAGACAAACTGAAATAAAATATTATTAAATAAATCTAAAAGAAAATAATTGATAATAACACTAATTGTGACAAGTAAGTTGAAACCAGAATTAATAGCAATTTTTTCTCTTAAAATTTTACCAAATAATAATAAATTAGGATATGGTTCCAATGATTTTAATAAACAAATCGTTAGATTGGCGAAGGGTAAAACAAACTCTTTGCGATTAGAGGAAGTCGCAATTGATTCTTAAGTTAATAAATATATCATTTTTGCCTTACTTCAGAAACGAATGTGTTATTTTTTAAAAAATTAATGATAGAGCTCTTTTTGAGATAAATTTGTATTTTAAACTGATTCACATCTAATTAAAATTCGTGTAATATTTTATTTTTTAAATATTTTTTATTTTATAAAAAGATAATATTGTAGTGTGATTGATATCAAAGTATTTGTCATTTGTTTAATATGTAAAATTGTTTGATTTATAAATAATTATAAAACTTGAAATTTAGTCAGATAACGAAGTACAAGATATACTCAATTACTGTTCAAATCACCCTAAATACCAAAGAAGCCAGACTGAGACCATCTACCTCACATCAGGAACTGGCTTCTAACCAGAGACTGGGCAATCAGAACCAAGGAGGGAAAGAAGATCTAAGATTATCACATCACCAGAACCAGACATCATTTAAGCAATTTTCTTTTGCTCATTATTGATCTAATGATAATCGAAGTTTAACAATACTTTCCACAGAAGATAAACCGCAAGTACCAAAGAGCACCAGATGTAAATCCACATTCAGATAAAATGTAACTTCTCGATCCAAATAAAAGGGCTTAAGTTTTAGAAGGAACTAATCAAAATTACAATTACATTACATGAGATAAAAGCAAGTATTAGTGTCACTGTTGTGGTGTACCCTGTGATGCAGGAACAGGTGGAGCAGCCGTTGATGGTGCTGATGCAGGGGGGGCAGGAGGTGCTGATGCAGGGGGCAGACCAGGATGTTGATGATACTGTTGGGTCAATGGTGGGGGCATTGCAGACTGATATGGTGGAGGGTACTGCTGATATGGTGCCATAGGTGGCATGTACCCATATGGCGGATAAAGCTGCTGGTGATATTGCCGAGGTGGAGGCACCATAGCTTGATAAGGATAATGGTGTCCTTGTTGCTGCCTCTCAGGACCAGACTTGTTATCACCTTCTTGGGATGGGACAAGGGCACCCATTCTTTGAGGATCCATTGATGGATAATAGGCTCTATCCTGATGAGATGGGGGAGGAATATTGAAATAGTGTGTTGGAGCAGCTTGGTCCTGAGTGCCGGGCTGCTGATATTGATTCTGCTGTTGAGAGATCAGCGAACGAGGCAACATCCCACTATGAGCAATTGCAGCTTGTTGCCTAGCTTCATCTGAGCTTTCAGCATCAGGTCTCTGTGTCTGGGGCTTACCCCACATTAGCTTCAGCCTCAAACCCTTTATGACAAGTTTGTTAGAGAGCTCTTCTGCAGCCTTCTCTGCACCTTCTCTTGTTGTGTAGGTTACAAAAGCAAATGCTTTTTGCGGATGCATCTTTATGGCTTCAATTTCACCGTGTGAATAAAAGTTATCTCTTAGATCCTGCTCAGTGATTCTGGCATCAACCCCACCCACATAAAGTGTTTTAATGCTTTCATCATCGGGAGGCTCCAGAGAGGGCATTTCGCCAGCCTTGTTGAGTAGCTTCATTGCAACTGGGTCATTCACCCTGAAAACATTTAAGAAATGAAAAAATCAGTTAATTTTACACGGCCACTACAACTTTCTACCGATTTAATATCACATACAAGATTGCTTAAGAGGTGCGCATATATGTTTTCCCCAGGAATGGGATTAATAAATGATCGCGCGTTAAGCTGGACCACAATTAAATTTAGATTTTCATTTTGAACCACCTAGACCACACCACTTGCATGACATCCATGACCAACTCAACCCTGCAAGGTGTACTTCCAAAATGATATCACAAAAGATCAAACAAAAAATCAAAGAGAAAGCTGTCTAAAAATCCAACACATATGATGCTTCATATTGCAAATTTCAGCTCTGTATATATTCCTACAGAAAATAGTCAATTTCTATGCAATGACAAAACTTTCACCGTTCTGTAATCACGAGCGTCACACGATCAACTGTTTTAACTTCTAGAAGTTTTCTAGTAACCATTACTAAGCTAATCAGCCAGTAATAAATGGTGGAGTCCCTAGCTGATCCCAGACAAATGCAAAATGATTCCTTTACTGTGTAACAGACGCCCAAGGTCAAAACACTTTATTTGCTTCCTTTTCCCTCTTTCCAAATATTGACAAGTTCGTATATGGACCAATAAATATGTCTAGCTATTTTCTTCAATATAACACAACCGAAACAATCATGCAGGTGCAACATAGCTTGACTGAAGAGACAGGACATCCATGTAAACTTGACAGTGCAAGGTACATAGAAACAGCATAAACAATTAGCAACATATCCAAAAGGACAGCATATGGAAGAATCACTTCTGATAGGTGGAATATTGTATCAATTCATCAAGGATACAATATTCCGCCTGTCACAGCTTCTCCTAAACGAATTATCAGAGCAACAACCAGGGAATGATCAATCACCCAAAACCCAAACCTAAATTCTGAAACCATTAGCTAGATATTCATGACAGTAAATCATCCCATTGGTGGTTCCTAGATAGCATGTTCAACCAACAAAACCAAATATAAAAGCAAAAACATAAATAAATAAATAAAAGAAACAAAGGAAAGGAGAAAAGTGTGAGATGTCAAAGTAATGATATTTACCAACAATAGCACTTACCCATAGTAACGATCTTTTATATTTTGTTGAGATAACTCTCCAGTTACAGGCATCTCATGCCTATAAGGACACTCAGCACCTCTAGTGCATTCCCCTCGAACATAGAAACTGCAAACATGAGCTCTGTTTCTTTTGTAGTAAGGCTGTGTTCTCTGAAGTTTCAGGATAGTGTCATTTGGTCGGGCCTTCCCATACGAGGATTCATAATCTATACCAGCTCTGGCCTGCAGATGGTAAAAATCCTGAATCTTTTTGTCTATAAATTATAAAGCTCCGAAAAAATAAACAGCATACATCACCAAATCCAATATGGGACTCTTAGCTTCAGGTTTGGGACTGTGGTAACTAGAAGGTAGCAGTGGCAGCGTAGAGATAGTGAAGGCACAGTTATTCAAATTAATTCAACAAAACATAGAATTCTTACAATGCAAGTTGCTACCTAAATAATTCTACCAAGAAAGGAGCCAAAAAACCTTCCACAACCACAACAGAACAAAAGATAAAACAAAATTTTAAATATCCATATATTCAACCACATAATTTTTTAAAGTCCCAATCTTTCATTCCTTTTCGATATACTCAATGCACATAGATGAGAAATGAGAGAAAAAACAGCAATGAAGAAAAGATTACCAATAAACTACATTAAGCAATAAGAGAACAAACAATAGACAGACATTATATGATTAGTAACAATTGCATCATTTTAAAACAGTCCATAGAACAAAGCATAATGACATGTATCAAACATAAAAGAATATTGGGATATATTAACTTATATCAGCAACATTCATTCTCCAATAGCCACTCCAACCAGAAGCATTGTGATAATTAAAGAAATTTAATTAATGAAAAATGTTAAACAGACCGTCTTTCTTGTCAACATAAAAGCTACTAAAGTTGACTTTTACTTGTGAGTAGACTTACCCTGCGATCATGCTCCTCAGCAAAGTATTCCCGGTTTACATCACTCTTTGGAATGGCATCATTCGAATTGATACTGAGAGCAGTATCTCGAACTTGAACAGGCAACCCATATTCCAGATCCAGAAGACATACTTGGCAAACATTTTTCAACTTACTGCATGTCTGGCAAATCTCAGTCTTCTTAAATCTTGCATCACGACCAGGCCTCCACCTAAAAACAGTAAATGGCCGAGTGCAAATCTTACACTC
>JAWDEX010191823.1:0-12612 GCA_035221805.1 Trichilia hirta
TGGATTCTAACATCCCTAGTCCACTGTATATGCCAAAAAAATTATTTTTGGCACAAGGTCAAAATGTACCACAAAATATTTTGCGATATTTTCTTTTGAAACCTATATTACAATAGTTGTTTATATCCTGACATACTACAAGTGATATATGATGGCATAAGAAAAAATTATTAGGTGAAAAAGGTGTTTTAAGGCATCCTACAGATAGTGAATCGTGGATAATTTTTGATAGAATATATCCTAAATTTGCTAAAGATCCCCATTATGTCAGATTAGGTCTCGCAAGTGATGAATTTAATCCTTTTGGAAATATGTACAACTTTTACAGTATGTGGTCAGTAATACTTATGTCTTATAATTTTCCCCTATTAAAATGTATGAAAGAAATATTCATTTATATGTCATTACTTATCCCTGGTCCACATGCACTTGGAAGAGATATTGACATACACTTAAGACCATTAATTGATAAGATGAAGGAGTTATAGGAAGGTGGTGTAAATACTTATGATGCTGTAACAAAAACTAAATTTATGATGCATAAAGCATTACTAGGCAAGACAACTGGACCTACACGAAGTATGAACAAATTGACACATGTTAGGACAAAAGGATGGATAGAAGTTCATATCTCATCGACCATACATCAATAAGAAAAAAACATATGCAAAGTTGGCAAGCGAGTATGGTGTGATTGTCAGGATATTGGCACTGGAAAAAGTGCCATCTTGGAGGAAGATACCTTGAGAACAGAGGATGGAGCTATTTAGGTGTTTAGAGGTTAATGCCACTCGTAGTTTGATTTTAGTTTACGTATTTATTAAATATTAATATATTTGTTCATATTCACATAATAATAATTTTTAAATGTGTTCCATATAGGAATGGTTTATTTTAGATTTCACGCAGTCACATGTCTTAAGCTATCTCAATTTTATCATCGAAAAATAATATAGTGACTATCGATGTAAGGTGTTAAAGAAGTTCTATAAGAAGTATCCACCACAAGAGGCTTATCGCCATCTACCGAAGAATGTGTCTCAAGACGATTGGGATTATCTATGTGATCTTTGAACTGATTCCAATTATGAGGTATATTTTTTAACTTATATAAAGTTGTTCATTCAATGTGTGTTATTAAAGTTTGGATTATATTAACATTATTAGTTCAGCTAGATTAATAATATTTGTGTTTGAGAAAAAATGTTCCCAAAATTTTGATAATAGGAGTAAACTTTCATTTAATCACTAGGTTGGATCGAAGCCATTTTATGCCCATTGCACAGAGCTTTTACAAGTTATTTTTTCCTTCGAGTATTTTAGTGTATTAATTAATAAAATATGACTTACTTTGTGACTATTTTTAGAATGAGTGTTATTTGGTCAAGATGGTTCAACAATTATAGGCATGGGTAGCTTATATAAATTTGATAATGTCTTTTATAATGTTATGTCAAAAGGATTTATGGATTGTGCATGTAATAAGTTGCAACTATTGGTCGATTGTTCATACTTTTATGATAGTGCAAGCATATTTATGACATGTTATTTATTTGTTATATCTACCACTTGTTGGGTTCGAAAGCATAATTGTTTTAATTTTGTAGTGTTAGATATTTTCAAGTCTATTTTCACTATGACTTTCTTTTCTAAGATAGACACAGTTGCCTTCTTTTTCCTCAATATCGTTTGACGTAAATTTCAAAAAATTATTGTTTAGTTAATAATATTTTTATATTACTTACTTTAATCTTTGAAAAAGTTTAGAATATGCATAGGATTAAGTGGAATATTGTTAAAAAATAAGTGATATTTTTATTATACATTCTAATATCAAATATTAATTTTGCAGACATATTTTATCAATAATTTTTTTTTTTTTCATCAAATCATCATTAAAAAGAAAAAGTGGTAAATTGAATGTTGAGAAAGAAAGGAAAATAAATGGACTAGTTGCAAAAAAAGATCAGAAAGTGAAGAAAAATGAAAATACATATTTTAATCCTAGGTAGATATTATTTAATGTTGGAAGATACGTCTTTGCCTTGCATATGAGTAACCAGAATCAGTAAGAGTTGGTGGGAAATTGAAAATGGAGTGCAGGAGAGGTTTGGTTGCTGTGGCTTTTCTGTTCATGTTCGTATGGGTAGGTTTGAGCACTGTGTCTGCAGGTTATAGTTTTCCAACATGTGAATTTCCTGCAATTTACAATTTTGGGGATTCGACAGCAGACACTGGTGGAATTGCTGCGACATTTGATCCATTTCCAGAACTAGATCGAAAGAAGTTCATTCACAGTCCCAAGCTAGCTGGTAGATCAAGTGATGGTCGTCTCATTATAGATTTTATAGGTAAGAAATCATTTCTAAGACTACAAAATTGCATCCGTTTGGAATAAAACTGACCTTATAGTCTATTTATATCTTCTCCATGCAGCTGAACATTTGAAATTGTCTCATTTGAGTGCGTACCTAGATTCACTAAGAGCAAATTTTCGACATGGTGCTAATTTTGCTACGGGAGGATCAACTATTAGAAGGCCTAATGCATCTCTCCATTCCGCCATGAGTCCTTTCTCTCTTGATGTGCAGATTTTGCAATTCAATCGATTCAAGGCGCTTAGCCAACAACTTTACAATCAAGGTATGTTAATTTACCATTTTTTTAATAGCAATAAACTGCCCATCAATTTGATTACTTCTTAACATAATTTATATTTTTGATATTCTTAGCCAAGAGTGCTTCAGATAGAGACAGGTTGCCAAGACCCGAGGACTTTGTAAAAGCTCTTTACACTTTTGATATTGGACAAAATGATATCCATTTTGGATTTATGATGATGAGTTTCGATGAACTTCTTGCAGAACTACCAGACATTATTAATCAATTCGCTTCAGCTATTGAAGTAATTAGCAATTGTCTTTTTAATAAAAATTAACTAGAATTGGCAAATTTGTTTCTAGCATAGATTAAGCATTAATGAGCAGTATATATTTCCCTTTCAGAACATATATCAACAAGGAGGGAGGGCATTTTGGATACACAACACGGTTCCTCTTGGATGCTTGCCAGGGACTATTCTTTTCAACAATCGTAATCAAACACCAGAAAACATTGATGAACATGGTTGTGTCAAGTCTTACAATGATCTGTCCTTAGAATTCAATAGACAGCTTAAAGAAAGAGTGATTGTACTGAGGACAGAGCTTCCGGAAGCTGCAATAACATACGTGGATGTCTATGCCGCAAAATATGCATTGACTAGCAATGCAAAAAATTTAGGTAACCATTTTCATTCTTCGCAATAATAGTCTCTTTCACCAAGTTGATCCACAATGATAAATCTATTATAAGAATCAAAAGTGAAAAATTTCTAAGAATTAGAGTATGCATAATCTTAATTCTTGTATGGTTTAAACAGGATATGTTCCATTCGGGTTCTGGTATAATGTTTTTGGGCACAACGACTTTGTGTGGTGTGGAGGCAATACAACCGCAAACTATACTGAGGTGTATAGTCCGTCTTGTGAAGACTATGTAAGATATGTTAGCTGGGACGCTGGACACTATTCGGATGCCGCAAATCAATGGGTTGCTAATTATATAGTCAACGGTTCGTTATCTGACCCACCAATTCCAATCACCCAAGCATGTCATAGACAACCATCAAGGGTCGATGGAAATAAAGTATATGGTGCTTCAATCTCGAATGTGTTTACAGGAGAACCCAAAGCATGCTCTCAGTTTCTCTGATCTTTCTCGTTAAAAATGCATATCTTATTGAATAACCTAGATAATAATAGTATTTGTATTACAAATGATAGATAAAGTGAAGAACGTCTATATAGGTTTAAAAGGAAGCATCAATTAAATCCACTGTGGTAAGATTGCCAAGCATGAAGCTTTTGATGTATGCCACTGTTGCTATTATATCCTATATTAGAAATAAAAGAGCTAATTAGTACATTTTTTTTTTATTAAAGCATGCCTCTGAACCCCGTTCAAATCTTGGAACCAGTTTAAGAGAGAACGTTGTTAAAATGTTAGATAAAATGACACAAATCCTTACAGGTCAACTCTCTTTCGAAGGGATTTGACAAACTTTTATGCCTTACCACACTTGCACTGGTTCCATTTATAACAAAATGAGATCATTAATAAATAAGAAAAATAGTTATAGTGTTCCAACGAAATAGCCACATTATTTCTCTCGTGAGAACAGAGGACTCCCTTTCAAGAGATAAAAACAGAGGAGGACTAAATTCTGTAACCTCCAATCTGGAAATACAATAAACACCATCCATTGGAAAATCCTCGGCTGTGCTCCTGGATTTGTTAGGAATCCAATTCTGAATCAGTGTTGAACATGAAACAATCACTTGTCACAAAGAAAAGTCTTACCATGTATGTATGGACGCATTGCTTAATTAAAACGTAACATGATCGATCACTCTCCTTTTTTCTTTCGACATTTGTGATCTCAAGCTTGCCTCATTTCGACATTTCCTACATAAAATCAGAAGTTTGCATGGATTACATTACAAGTACCCTTCACCATTTCAAGATACAGAGATGGTTGTGCTTATTATCCTTACTTTTTCTTTCTCTCATTCACATTAATACGATATTAGCAAAGTAATACAATTTTCTTTCTAATAAATTAAAGAGGATGAAGGTGAGATAAATGACCATATTACATGTCAGATATGACTCACACCACCCTTTCAAAAGAAAAAGAACTTTTAACTGACTTAATGGATAGGCTTTACCATCCATAAATTTTAGCCCAATATTTTCAGTCAACCACAATGTTCATGTAATTAAAATATAAATTTTTAGCTATAATTAATAAGAGACAGATAAAAAAAAAAAAAAAAAAAAACTAAAGATCAAAACTTAATAAGAAGAACCTAACAATATTTTTATGATCACGGTTTCTATCTAGAATCTCCAAGAATCAACTACAATCACAAAAAATTCAAAGCTTTTATTTGTTGGGTTTTTTCTATTCTTCTCGGGAGGTTTGAGCTCCCTGATTGCTGAGAGTTTAAAACCATGTGAATTCCCAACAATTTTCAACTTTGGCAACTCCAATTAGGCCATAGGCAAAGCAAATCAGGTCATTTTAAATCACTGCCACCAAATGGGGATGGTAGATCTTGCAATGGTCATCTCATCATAGACGTTATAACAAATAATTTTTAAATTTTAGTATAATGTTTGAAAAAGAAAAATCTATATAAATATTTTATTTATAAATTTCATTCATTTTGCATAAACTAATGTATCTTATTCGTATACACCTTTCTTTTATGCAGCCGACCATCTGAAATTACCGTACTTGAGTGCATATGCAAATTCGGCAGAAGAAAATTATTGACATGGTGCAAATTTTACCATTGGAGGACCAGTCGTTATATGGCAACATAAGACCTCTATAATAAGTCTAGAAATAGTCTTACTATGCAGATTCAAAACTTCAATCTAATTTAAATGGCGTGCAAAAAAACTTTACAACAAACGTTGGTTTATAATTTTTTTAATGAGAAACTGCTTGTAAGGATTTAATTAGATAATTTTGATGCTCTTAGCCAAGAATGCCTCAGAGAGAAACGAGCTGCCAAGTCAGTAGTAGTTGGCAAAATCTCTTTACACTTTGATATTGGATTAGATGATATTGCTTGGAAGACTTTTGATCAATTTCGTCGAGAAATTCCAGACCAACTAGCTTCATCTATTCAATTAATTAAGCCATTTTTTTTTATTTATTATTAAAAAATTTATTTCTATTATAGCATAGAACAATTATTAATAATGAGTCCTGTATGTATCATTTTCAGGATATATATCAAGGAGGTAGAGCATTTTGGATCCACAACATAGGACCCGTTGGTTGCTTGCCTTCAAATGGTATCAACGATAAAAATTCAACGCGAGACAACACCGATTATTGATGACATTTATCGATCTGAGATTAATTTTTGTCTAAAGCTTTTTAACTTTAAATTTGACTAATCAAAAATTATAACCCAGCATGATCGCCTCAGTTTCTCGGCATCCACCTTGATTTTCGAGACAACCCTTATATCTCTTTTAAAAATAAGAGTTGAGGATGGGACCAACAACTATGTAGAAAACACTTGCAGTCACCTTTTCAGAAAAGTGTAAAAATAAACAGCCGGGGCCCCCCTCACACGAGAGAAAAAGGGGACACTTCAGAATCATCAGATGAGAATGAAGTATTGGCTCACCATATCGATGGTCCAGTCAGTCGAGCCACTGTCAGAATAGAAGGATGTGAGTCCTGACAGATGGAAGGAGGCCCAGTGGAACCAGAAAGTATGAGGGAGATTGATAATCAAAAGATTATAGAACTAGAACGTAAAAATCAATTACTAAAAAAAGAGATGGCAAGGCTGCAGGTGTTGGTTCGATGACAAGAGCATGAAGGAAAGCATCAAGTCATGCCAGAAGCCTCAGAAGCCAGAACTGATCGTATTTTAGGAGAGAGAGACAAGAGAGCTTGGAACCGGCCTAGGAAGATTGCTGACAGGAACACTCGCTTTACTAGCCTGCAAAAAGGGAAGGGCAAATTCGATGCACATGACGAAGCAGAAGTGTATGGCGATGATGAACCCATAATGTTTGCTACTCCTTGTAGCCCCAAAATGCACCCAAGGACTTCTATCAGGCCTAGGCACACCAAGGTGGACTTGCGATCTCAACTTGATGAAGTTAGATCCCGAGATTACACTATTCGACTTACGGACCCCCAGATGATCGAAAGTTGTGTCAAGAAGATACTACAAGAAATTAGAGTTGGAGGAATGAGAACTAGCCTACTGCGGAGCGAGGATGAAAGGACCGAGATAGATAGATATGTTAATTCTTCTTTCACTAGGAACATAATGGAACTAACCATCCTTAGAAAGTTAAAAATATCACAAATTGCGCCCTTTACTGGGAAGACCGATCCCATATTGCACCGAGATACCTTTCAAAAAATGATGCATATTCAAAGACTAAATGAACTGCAGATGTGCCAGTTATTCCTGCTAATGTTGGAAGGATAGCCCAGGGTATGGTTCAGAAGCCTCCTGAAGGGCTCTATCAGAAGTCTTCGACAACTAGGCCAAAGTTTCATAAAAGAAGTCTGAGGTACTATAGAAATAGCCCGCAGCGTAAATGCCCTCCTCCTATTATGACAAGGCCCCATCGAGAGCTTTTAGAGCTTTATGACGAGATATCACAACAAACTGATATAGTTGGGGGCCTTTTACCATCCATTAGCACTGGAAGAATTAAAAAGAGGGCTCCGAGTAGAGAGAGGATGGTACACCATCAACAAGTGGTCCGTCACCACATACAAAGTCGCTCGAAAAGAGCTTTTTGATGAAATAGACATCGAGGATCGAGTGTTCCTAAAAAAGCAAGAGAAAAGGGTGAGCTGACCCGAGCAACCTAACAGGGAACTTTCCTCAAGGAAAGGCTTGAGAAAATTTAAAAATGTAAACTAGAATGCCCAAAGTGACAGAAACATTCGACTGCCCCGACAAAGAGAGATGGTTAAGAAGCTGGCTTCGGATAGAGAGCAGCACCAGGCAAGTAGGGCGAGCGAGAGGAACTTTGTTTAATTGAATGTTTCCCTCTTGTAAGCCTGGCAATATGCAAAGGACAATAGGCTTTATATGGCAGAGCCGACCCCGATCAGGTCTGAGAAAGCTAATATTTTAGGCGATTAATTTTGTGATTACCACCAGTGTTATGGGCACAACACCGACTGTTATTTTCATCTAAGAGAGCAAATTGATCTCTTAGCAAAGAATCGATACCTGGATCAATTGCTGGCCAATTCTAAGGATAGAAGACCCCGCCAGACCAAGAAGCACAGAACTATGGTGATAACAGGTGGGCCCACCTTGGCAGAAAGTTCGAACTATTTCAAAAAAAAAACTACTCAAAATACTCTCTATCAAATCCTAGTAATGATTTTCACATCATAAATATTCGAGAGGCCAAAAAGCTGAGGATCGCCTCACTATCGATAATGTTTATCGACACAGACAAAATGGGCATACATTATCCACACGATGATGCCTTGGTAGTTACCATGATAATAGGAGGGAAAGAAGTCAACCGAATCCTCATTGATACAGGAAGGTCAGCAGACATTATTTTCAAAGACACCCTCGATGCCTTGAAGATAGAGGATGTAAGGCTAGGAGATCCAAAATTAGCAGTATATGGTTTCAGGGAATCCTGTGTCACACCCTTAGGCAAGGTATCGTTACCTGTTACCATGGGAGACAAGCCACAAGAAAAAATCACAATGATCGAGTTTCAGGTACTAGGCTTGGCAATGTTTTACTCTATTATTTTGGGTCGACCGTTTCTCTAAGTCACCAAATGAGTAGAAAGCATTCACTATCTCAAGCTCAAGCTCTGGGTCAGTAACGAGGTTAGCATAGTCAGAGGAAGTCAGAGGGAAGCTCGGTCATATTTTACGACCTCTTCTAATTCTATTCACTACATTCATAAAAGAAGTCGAGGGACAAAAAATGACAACGCCGATGATAGAGCAGAACAGGCTATAAAAGGTCAATGAGAGGGTAGCCAAATATTGTTCGAGGGCGACCCTGCCCTTGAATCTACAAAAAAACTAAAGAAAATAAACATAGATAATTTTAACCCCCAAAAAACTATGCGAGTTGGCACACACCTCAACTTTAACAAAGCCTGGGTGTTAGAAAAATGCCCGTGACAAAAAAAAATATATTTGCGTAGAGTCATAACGATATGCCCGGGGTTGAGCCTCAGATCATCACGCATAAGCTGTTAGTACGGCCTACGAGCAAGCCTGTGTGATAAAAAAGAAGGGCATTCAATTAAGAAAGAAGGCAAGCCATTGGCGAAGAGGTTGATAGACTCCTAAAGGCTGGATTCATCAGAGAGGTTCGCTATCCCAATTGGGTAACTAATATGGTCATGGTTAGGAAGGCGAATGGGAGGTGGAGAATGTGTGTGGATTTTATCGATCTGAATAAAGCGTGCCCGAAAGATAGCTTTCTTCTGCCTTGGATTGATCAGTTAGTGGACGCCACGGCAAGGCATCAACTTTGAAGTTTTATGGACGCTTTCTCCGGGTACAACCAGATAGCCATGTACCTTTCTAATGAAGAGAATACCTCTTTTGTCACCAATCAAGGGCTATATCATTATCATATCATGCCATTTGGTTTGAAAAATGCGGGTGCCACTTTTTAGCACCTGATAAATCGAGTTTTTAAACCCCTCATCGGCTCGTCCATGGAGGTGTATATAGATGAAATGATAACTAACTTTGAAGAAAGACGTGACCATGTTTGATATCTGGAAGAGACCTTCGCGTTTCTTAGAAAATATCATATGAAGCTAAACCCAGAGAAGTGTGCCTTTGGGGTTGGATCGGGAAAATTTCTGAGATTTATCATCAGCTAGCATGGCATAAAAGCCAACCCTCAAAAAGTAAAGGCCATCTTAAAACTAAAGTCTCCTTCTACAATGAAAGAAATGCAGATCTTGGCGAAAAAAATAGCAGCACTCTACCGATTCATCTCCAAAGCAATAAATAAATGTCTCGAGTTTTTTTGATTCATCAGAAAGGAAAAAATGGCGCAATGGACACCAAAATGTGAGAACAGCTTCCAGGTGTTAAAGCAGTATCTCACCTTGGTTCTGGTATTAACGAGTCTTAGGCCTGTAAACATCATTTATATCTAGCTTCAGTAACCATGCCGTCAGTGTCACCCTGATCAAGGAGGACAAAGATAAGGTACAAAAACCAATTTATTGTGTGAGTAAATCATTTTTTGCTGCAGAAACCAGGTACTCAAGCCCAAAAAAGCTGTCACTGCCCTTAGTAACTATAGCAAGAAAGTTATGTCCGTATTTTCAGGCCCATCAAATTATCATCCTCACCGACCAGCCTTTAAGGCAAATACTTCACCGACTCGAACTCTCTGGGAGATTGGTTAGGTGGTGCGTTGAGCTGAGTGAATTCGACATAGATTTTCAGCTGCAAAAAGCTATCAAAGGGCAGGTTTTGGCAGACTTTATTGCCAAACACACTGTTTCAGAAATCTTGCTAGTCGTAATACCTCATGATGCATGTAATGAAGAAGTACTAATGTCCAGTTTGACTCATCCATGAAAATTTTTTGTTGATAGTACTTCCAACGCCCAAGGCTCTGGGGCTGGGGTCATTTTTGAAAGTCCACAAGGTGAAGAAATTATGGGAGCACTCCGTTTCGAATTTTTTGCCATCAATAATGAGGTAGAGTATGAAGCCTTACTGGCAGGATTACGAATGGCTTTACTGTTGGGTGCCAACGATGTTAAAGTACAGAGAGACTCACAACTCGTGATATAGCAAGTGAACGATCAGTTTTGTGTAGTCGAAGCCAATATGCAGCACTATCTTGCACTGATTAATGAACAAGTGATGAAGTTTTGACAGTTCAAAGCCAAAAAAATTTCCCGAATAGAAAATGGCCGAGCCGAGGCCTTGTCTAAGTTGGCATCCACCTTTCCTAAAATGGCCACCGAACTCATATCAATAGCTGTATTAAGCAAAAAAAGCATAGATAGAGATGTCAACTCTGGACAGGTGCTTACTATATCTGAAGAATCTTCATGGATGACTCCTTTGAAGCTATATCTACAAAAAGGTAAGCTACCAGATGACAAAAAATAAGTTTGCAAAATAAAGAAACAAATAGCCCAGTTCAGTATGGTTGATGGCATACTTTACCGACGCGATTATGGTTCACTGTATTTAAGATGTCTGGAAAAGAATGACATAGACTTAGTACTGAGAGAAGTCCATAAAGGTTCTTGTGATGATTATGGTGGTGGACGAGTCCTGTCTCACAAAATCCTGAGGCAGGAATATTATTGGCCAACACTATTCAGAGATGTGGTCAGAACAGCAAGAAGTTACCTAGAGTACCAAATGCACAGCACCACAATTAATCAACCACCAGAAAGGCTTAGCTCATTATTCAACCCATGGTCATTTGTTCAATGGGGGCTGGACTTGATTGGTCCGCTACCCACGGGACAAGCCCAGATGAAGTTTACCATAGTCGTCATAGACTGTTTCATAAAGTGGATAGAAGCTGAGCCATTAGCTATAATAACCGAGAAAAAGACCACAGCGTTCGTAAAAAATTATTTGATCTATCGCTTCGGCATTCCAAGGATAATAATAATGAACAATAAGAAGCAATTTAATGACGCCAATTTCTGAAGTTTTTGCGGCGAGCTAAAAATTAAGTTGCGCTTCGCCTCTCCCGCACATCCCAAGTCTAACGAACAAGTGGAGGCTACCAACAAATCAATTAAACAGTTGCTAAAAAAAAGCTCGATGACCATAAATGCGCCTGGGTGGACGAATTACCGCAAGTTCTATGGCTCTAAGGATGACCCGAAAAATAGCTGTGAAACGCCCTTTAACCTCACCTACAGTTTCAAAGCCGTCACCCTAGTTGAGATAGGAACCCTTAATTTCCGAGTCCATCATTTCGATGAGCAACACAATGAGTAGTCGAGGTGACTCGATCTTGATCTGCTGGAGGAACGACAAGAATTGGTCGCAGTGAGAACGATGAAGTATCAAAGAAAGGTAGCTCATCATTATAACAACAAAGTCCGACCCCAACAGTTTTGTGTAGGAGATGTAATCGTCAAAAAGGTCAAAGCTGGAGCTCAGCTAGCAGAGATTGACGCTTTAGCACCTAATTGGAAATGACCATATCGAGTTGTGGATATATCACGACCCAGGGAATGCAAAGCTGCTAAAATTATACTACCCTTAATCACGGTATTCTCTCGATAAATTACGATTACATGTAATTAGGTGAAAGTGTAACAAAAGTCATGGATTATTCCAATGCAATAATAATACCGGTATTTCTATTGCTTTTAATACACGAAATTCGTGTTTTTACATAATTTTTACTCAGATCAGATATATTATCTACTTTTATTTCTACATGATTTCGACTTGGATTAGAAATATTATCTACTTGTGTTTCTACATAATTTCTACTCGGATCAGATATATTATCTACTTGTGTTTCTACATAATTTCGACTCGGATCAGATATATTATCTACTTGTGTTTCTACATGATTTCGACTCGGATCAAAAATATTATCTACTTGTATTTCTACATGATTTCGACTCGGATCAAATACATTTTCTACTTAAGTTTTTACATAATTTTGACTCGGATCAGAAATTTTGTCTACTTGTGTTTTTACATAATTTCAACTCGGATCAAAAATATCATCTACTTGTGTTTCGACATGGTTTCGACTCAGATCAGATACATTATCTACTTGTGTTTCTACGTAATTTTAACTCGGATCAGAGATGTTATATACTTGTGTTCTTACATGGTTTCGACTCGGATCAGAAATATTATCTACTTGCGTCTCTACATAAATTCTACTCGGATCTAATAAAGTTATTCACTTGCTTTTTTATGATATTTTGGCTCGTATTGGTTAGCTTTTCTACTTGTTATTATATAGTACAAGATTGATAATCCCCGTTGCTTAATACTGATCC
>JAWDEX010191833.1:0-12611 GCA_035221805.1 Trichilia hirta
CCAGTTCACCAGGACTCTAAGAAACCTGATTCTGATATGTCCCCATCTCATAAACAGAGGGCACGAAATGATAGTCCTTCACCCAAACCTAAACCTAGACCACCTAGTTCTGCCAGAGAAAATACTGATTTGTCACCTCCACGACGACAAAATTGCCATGATACTCCATTGCCTGAATCTGAACTAAATCCCGTACATTCCACAGGTTTGAATTTGGATCTGTCTCCACCTCGTAAACGAAGGGCTAGGAATGACTCACCTTCTCCAGAACGCAGGTTGAAGCCTGCAAGAGAAGATTCTGATTTGTCACCTCCCAGACAGTACCGAAGACAATATCACACTCCATCTCCTGAACCTGACAAAATAACTGCACGGTCCACTGTGTTGGATTCTGATTTATCTCCACCTCGGAAAAGTAGGGCTAGGAATGACACGCCTTCGCCCAAAACAGAACTTAAACTTGCAAGAGAAGATACTGACTTGTCACCCTCGTGTCAGAAACAGAAACACAACCATGCTCTGTCACCTCGAAGTTTACGTGTGTCTGTGGTTCCAGACCTTTCTCCACCCAGGAAAACTCAAAAGGAAGACAAGGGGGTACATAGGACAGGATTGATTGCTGGCAGTGATATCCGGGAAGAAATTTCAAACAAAAAGAAAGAGGATTTGTTGAGGTAATTTCTTTCTTATTTATGTGAAAAAGGAAATATGATGTCTGTTTTATTTAGTCAATATATCCAACTTAATTGTGACACTTACATGTGTATTCTATATTGTAGGTTTCAAGAGATGGATCCTTCTATAACGGGAAGAGGTGCAGAAGCTGTATATCGTGATAAGATAAAAGGTTAACAGAAAAGTGATTTTTAAATTGGTCAATCTTATATGTTTCAATTGATTCTTATTCAGTCTTACACGCTTTTTATATGTGTCCTGCTTTTCAATTTTACAGGAGGACGCATATCGAAGGAGGAATACTTAAAATCAAAAGAAAAAACAAAAGAAAAGCCTGAGGTACTACTTGGAAATTAACTTCTAAAAGTAATGCTTGAGTGGTTGAGCTTTATTGATCACAAGTTGTAGTTGATTAACATTATTTGAGTTCAAGCTGTTCTATTATCTTTCTAAGGGATATTTATTTCACCAATTAAGATTTTGAAAGATGTAAAATTATAAGAATGGAGATGATTTCTAAGAAATGGTTAAAGTGAGTTAAAAGGAGCATGTGTTTTCTAGAATAAATAACTATTTTAGCTGCCTAATTTTTGTAGAAACTTTCTGTAATTTTTTCTCTCAAGCATGAGAATTGATAGTTAATTGTCACCTTTCTTTTTATCAGGAAAAAAAATTGGAATGGGGCAAAGGCTTGGCTCAGAAGCGGGAAGCTGAAGCTAGACTGCTGGAATTAGAACTTGAGAAGGACAAACCGTTTGCGCGAACTAGGTAAAAGACCTAAATACATTGTTATTTACTCGGTTAAATCTCATCCTTGCATGTTCTAATTTCTTGAGCTTCGTGTGCTTTTTATGGTTTATCTGTATTTCATTTTCTTATTCCGTTAATGTTTCGTACCTTCTTGGCCATTTGCTTAATGGAGAATGTTTTTCTTGATGGAATATTTGTTTTTATGATATTTGTGAAGTGCTTATTTGATCAAGCAATAATAGTGAATGGTTTTATTTATCAGTGTGGTTTATAAATGTGTTTTGGTTGCTCTGCTTTAATTTGTCAGTTTGTTACTTAGTGAATGATGCTGTAGTGTCCTGGAAAAATGTTCTTCTGTTTACAACAAATTGTTGTTACTTTTCTTTCTTCAATCTTGCATTTTGCAATTTCAAATTTGCTCCTTTTACTTGCAGAGATGATCCTGAGCTGGACAATATATTGAAGGACAGATTAAGATGGGGAGATCCTATGGCTCATTTAGTCAAGGTATAGTGAATCATATTTGTTGATTTCAGGCACAACTTTACTGGAAAAAAGTGTCAAATACTCATATTAAAAAAAAAAAGGTAAAAAAGAGACAGGACGAGGAAGAAGAAGAAGTAATAACTGTATTGTGCTGTCACTAGTAAACATGGAATATATTTGGTATCAGCATCCCTAAAATGGAGCTTATAATATAATACCAATTCTTCATTGATCCGGTTGGAACGTGTTTGGCTAAGTTTTCACATAGTGACGATTTTGACATGTTTCTTCTGATTGTGATGCAGAAAAAGCAGTCTGTGCCAGCCCTTTCAGACTTAGGGGAAAATGAGAAGATGAAAGAATCAGGGTTCATAATTCCTCAGGATATTCCTAGTCACAGTTGGATAAAAAGAGGATTAGATGCTGCACCAAATCGATATGGTATAAGACCAGGAAGACATTGGGATGGTGTTGATCGTAGTAATGGTTGGTTCACTACCATCTCATTCTTGCCCCATTTTTTTCAGTTTATTTTGCTTTATATTAATATTTTACCATGAAGCTTCGGTAGGAAGCCTTCTGTGCCGAGAACATGAATTAACAAATACAATTTTATTGGACGTTACGTTTATCATGAAATTGACTGTTTTCTGCTGTTCTGCATGTCGTAGGATATGAGAAGCAATTATTCAAAAGAACAAACGAGAAACGAGCTACAGAAAGAGAAGCTTATCTGTGGTCGGTTGCTGACATGTAACTTGAAGTTTGCCAACCAGAGTTTTCACTGAAACGGTTAGAAATGTGCATCAGCGGAAGGTGACATTTAATTGCATTGGGGGTGGAAAGATGCAACGCATGAGGTTTTAGATTGAACGTAAAACTTGAAAACAATGGACATCATCGTAGAACTCAAAAATTGTTTTTGTTTTTAACTGTTACCATCTTATTGTAGAGAGATGATACCTGTCATGATACACTTAAATGCATTTAGATTGAACGTAAAACTTGAAAACAATGGACATCATCGTAGAACTCAAAAATTGTTTTGGTTTTTAATTTGGATAAAGGGTATATATATATATATATATATATATATATATATATACACACTCCTAAGTATGGGTAGGGACTGGTTGATGCAGTTCGGGAATCTAAAAACCTGGCTCGAAAAAAAATTATAAATAAATTATCATTTTCAAACTAGTTCCAATTAATATTTAGAAAAAAAAAAAAAAAAATCGATTAACTCATAAAAAAGTGTTATGAATGCAGAAAATATTTTTTGATTTTTAAAAATTTAGTCTCAAATTGAATTACATACTGTTAGACCCAACTTGAATAGTAATTTTTTATTTTCATTAACAAATTTATCTTTTAATCAAACCAAGTGGACTGGTAGAATTGAAGCTCAGTTTTTTAAGCTTAATTTAGAACTGATGTGTTTCAACTTAATTTAGAAATAGATTTAATTTTAGAAGGTAAAATATCCTAACGCTCACTTTGTTTACAACATTAGTAATTATTCTACAATTCCTGCACTTCTATTTAGCAACTAAAAATTTTATTAAATGGGTTCCATCCTTTAAACTTTTGTTTAATGCAAGCATTATCATTATTAGAAGAAAGACACAATTTTCTACGTTTGAATATTGTCTTTGGTTCATATTTTCTTTAACTTAGATGAATTAAGAACTAATAAATACACAAAATTATGAACCAATTAAACCTAAAATTATCATTTGATCAATCGGATATATTAAGTTTGACTCTTTATTTTTAATTATGTATTTTAAGTATTTTTATTTTTTTTTTATTAAAATGAATTGAATAGAACCCATAACTTTCATAAAATAAATTGAACGAAACTGAATAAACAAAGAAGTTGTATTAAAATCGTACCAAACTGATTGGTTAAATTTGATTCTCCTTTGGTTTGATCATTTTGCACGTCATATTTAGTTTGATTGATTTTTATCTGGTTTGGTTTATAGAAAAGCTTGCTCATAATTACTCATTGTTTCATAATGTTAAGGTTACACTGTTGATGTCATCATTCTCCCGGAAAACCACCGCGCGTAATGATGACCACCACGACATAAATATCAGGCGATTCCAGTCAAAACCTACAGGTCTCTTCCATTATTTGCCGTAGATAGCGACCAACTTGAAATTCCAGCGCTGCCATCGGTAGAGTGTCATCCTACTCCCACAAATTGGCCTCCGAGCAATTGTCATCACCACCAATATTTTGCTGCTCGAACAGACAACTTTGATCTCTCCCTGCTGTAGATATACTTTGTCATGTATCCAGTATCAAGCGACCAAAAGCAAAGAAAATGGACTCAGAGATGGAGATTAACGACAAATTTTGTAAACTATATGCTCAGTTTTTAAAATGATTTCAAAGCAATATTCTAAAAAATCTCGAGTTATCCTAATTTTGCGGTCACATCTTCTATGAACCCTGCCTCCAAGTTGGGCGCAGCTATTCGACTATTATTTATGTTCGAAGGAGTGCGCTTGTTCTGTGGGCAAACAAGGTTGTTTGGTGAATAATGTGTATCCACTTATTTCAGAGGTGTGGGTGGTGAAGTAAAGGTATTGAAGGTTAGGTCTTTGAGGCTCCATTGAACTTCGGAAAAGACAAAGCACTCAAAGAAATTAGTGGGGATTTGTGTCTTTGTAAGGAATCTAATAAGGAAGGAATCTAAAAAAGAACGCCGCTTAAATAGACAGTTAATTAATCAAGTCTCAATGCTCAAAAAGCTCGCCTAACCAGCTCTCAGAGAAACTTCCTGACTTGGACCAGTTCCCATGCCAATGTATCTGCTTTTGTCGACGTTTTCCTTGGGTTTTGAGTCATCTAGATAATGATGATATGTAGAGGAAAGAAAGCCCCAGACTGTCAACGCCATGGCGATATCCTTCACTCCATCCATCTTATCATGGAAAAATAGAACAGCAAGAGTATGATGATATGTAGAGGAAAGAAAGCCCCGACTGTCAACGCCATGGTGATATCCTTCACTCCATCCTTCTTACCGTGGAAAAATAGAACAGCAAGAATTTGAAAAACAGGCAAAGCCACTAATCACATTGGAGAACAGAGAAGACACCTCAAAAATCAAACCCAACAATCATACAGACTAAATTTGCCATGTTATTGCTGCCCATATCAGAGTCATTAGGCAAGACAATCGACCATCTTCGTATTCCTCCGTCTCTTTCCACAAATCTTTCCATTCTCCGCTAGCAAACAGTCCCACTAAACACCCACAAGTTAAACAAAAGATGGATATATTTGCATATCAAGAACACCAGAGAATGACTCACTTTTTATAACCTTCTCAAATGAAAACTGAAGTAGGGAAAGGTAAAAGGAGTATGAGGCGGATGCACCCAACGCACATACAAATCCGCTCGCATACCTTCCTCAACCGATGGCTGAAGTGTTTGCCGAGTCTGCATTGACTGCAACAAGGGAGGCTGAAACAGTGAGGACTAAAGAGTTGAGTACGAAAGGAGTGAACTTCTGCGAATTAAGGAAGAAAGAAAAGAATGCATTAAAGTCCAATTGAGTTGCACATAGCAGAGAATAAGTAGAGACAGGAAGGTACAACAGTCCACCGGAGTACATAAAGTTGTCACCTCGTTAAGAGTAAGCCGAACGCGACATAGAGGAAAACAAGTGGAGAGAGTTTTTGTTGGGTTGATTTGTTGGAATGTGAGAAGAAGAATAGAAGAGGAAGCAGAATTGGTAAAACAGCTGATTGAACCAATGTAGCCATCCATTTTCTGTTCCCTCCTTTGTCATGCATAATCTACCTAGAAGAATAGCGGCCGATTATCCAACAACAAGAACTAGTGTGCAGAGAATCACAGGAAGCCGCCATTTGTAGTGAATCATCTTTAGAAGTCTCCATCGTTTGGCTACATTGACATCTCTGTGCGAGTCTGGTTGTCCATCATTAACAGGAGAAAGCACACAAATATTATAGATTTAGGATAATAAAACAGAATACGATTACTGAACATTTCAATCATTCAAGAAAACAGACAGCAGTAGACATAAATTCCTCTTTAACTCTGTATTGTGCCTACAGTTCTATTGATTGGTGGTCAAAAAGCTCACATACTTGAAAAGAATAAACAATATGAGATTATTTTCTGATAATTATAATTGCTGAAGTTTTTTTCTTCACATTGGGCATCTCCATCAACAATATATGCATACATATTTTAGTAAAAACCACATGGAATTGGGTCAAGATGGAAAAACTATAAGCAACTCCTTAATTGGATGAAATTATAGAACCAAGTTCGAATCTACAGTGGCCAGATGAAAAATACAGTACATTATCAATTTTTGAAATTTTCCATAATGTCTGAAATCAGAGCTGCATAGACGTAAACTACACCCAACAGAAAAATAGTCAAATTAAGCAGCAAGTATGGTGAGAGAATAACCTGTGGTTTGATGTTGCAGCTCTCCAGCAGCCTTCATGTTTGAGATTCAGCAAACTAGAAAAGCCAGTTGTTTAAACTGATGAAAATGGGTAAGACTATGACTTTGGAAGACATAGTTATCAATGCTATATTAGATGTATGAAGCTTTGTAGAGTGTATTAAAAGAAAATACAAAAATTTTGGTACTCCTACTATGCTAACATAAAAGAACATATATATGCTTGTGTGTGTATCATAATTAAATTTTTGGCATAATCTGAATTTTTGAAATAAAAACTTGTGATTATGATTTATAAAATAATTTAATCTCAACAATACTCAGCATTGATTATTACTATTGATGAACGAGGTATTGAGACTTTATTGAATTTCCTATACATTGTTAGAATGCCAGAAATATAAATTTTTGGTACAAGATTTTATGTACAAGCTAAATCAACATAATAATATTAAGTGTCAAATGATTTATGTCATTTGTTTATATTAATTATATTTAATTAATTAATATTGTTATACTATGTCAATTTATACATAATAATTTATATAAAATTTTCATTTTTTTTTAGCTCTAATACAATTTATGTTATTATTTTAGAATTAAAATTAAACTGTAAATGTAACGTACTGATTCTAAAAAGTAGAGACGTCGGAGCCAGAATGTTTGAGTAAAGAGTGGCTCTTGACAAGTTTTGGGATGACTGAGAGGACAGGAGCAAGTCCTACATCGAAATGGGAGAAAGAACTCGTGACCCATATATGTAGAGTTGGAACAATATATCAACGAGACCTTTTAGAATAGATTTGGGTCCATTATCAAAAATAAATCTGTGAGACTCCAAAGATTAGTTCAAAGCAGAAAATATCATTATTAATAAATTTTGGGTCAAGTGTCTCCTTTAGTACGATTGTTGGCTCGTCACAAAAATTAGTAGATTTGTGACATCCCAATCCTAAAGGACGAAAAGTGGTAGGTCAAAATAGGTAGGTCAAAGCAAATAATATTAGTGTTAATAAGTGATAGGTCAAAACAGACAATATCATTATTAATAAGTGAAAAGTGATAGGTCAAAGCAAATAATATCATTGTTAATAAGATATTAGAGTCAACTCTCCTCCAATACGATCGTTGACTCGTAATAAAAGCCGATGAACTTGTAATATCTCAATTCTAAAGTGGTAAGTTAAAGCAAACAATATCATTGTTAAGAACATCCCGATCCTAAAGTGGTAAACCAAAGTAGACAATATCATTGTTAATAAGTAGCAAACTCTCCTCCAATATGATCGTTAACTCATCACGAAAGCTGGCGAACCTGTAATATCTTGATCCTAGTAGGCGAAAAGTGCCATCAGAGCGAAAATGGCTAAGCAAGGAGTAGTTTTTAAAAGTTAGCGAACCTGTAATATCTCGATCTTAAAAAGTAAAAGGTGATAACATCTTAATCTTAGAAGGCAAAAAGTAGAGTGAAAATGCTTGAGTAAGGAATAACTTTTGGTAAACTTCAGGATGACTAAGGAAATAAAAATAAGTCTCACGTCAAAATAAAAGAGAAAAATTTTAGTTTATAAATATAAAATTAGAACTAATATGTCAACAAAACCTTTTGAAATGAGTTTGAGCATATTATCAAAAATAAAATTGTAAGACCTTAAAAATTAAATAAAAACGAATAATATTATTAACGAGTATTAGGCTTTTATGTTTTCAAATTTTAAGGGAGCATGAGCTTTTCTTATTAGAAGTCAAGATTCTAAGCCAATAAAATAAATAACAAAATAAATTAACATAAATCACTGTAAATGTATGTTTGATATATTAATTTGTACTTAGTTTTAAAAATAAAATTGTAAAAGATATTTAGAAATATTAAGTGAAAGTTATTTATATTTTAATTAATATTTAATATTTTAACTTTTATTTAACAAAAGTTGTGAAACATCAATAATTGTTCAACCATAACACCTCAATATCAAATATACCATAAATCTCTGTTTTATATTATTATAAAAAGAAATTAGCTACTTGAAATAAATTTTCATTCATGTGTAATCCAGAGGATTATGACTTAGCTAAAGGTATAATTAAATTGAGTTGAGATGACACAGTAAACTATTTAAGCTCGGCTCAATTTAAAAAATTAAAATTAGAAATCAATCAAATTTTATAATTTTTTTATATTTTAAACCAATTCATTGAAAAATTCAATGCACACAACTCATCTTATTAATACAAACAAGATACTCAAATACTTATTTTCTCAAAAAATTTAAAGAATTTAATAATTATTTTTAAAATGTATAAAATAATAAATATTAGATTAAGCCCACAAATCTAAAAATTTGAATATTATTATACTGGCACTTGAATATCTATTTAATTGAATTTAAGTAGCTCACAAGTAATTTTACTCATTTATACCCATAGACTTGTTTATCTGAATACGAATAAAGCAAAGTTAAATTCTTAGTATTACTAGTTATCTCAATTTTAAAAAAATTCTACACATACATCAGTTAGACAAGCATCTTTTGGGGTTACTTGCCTTTTCCTGTGTGCTACTAAATCCTATGATGCATCTCAAACCTCCAATATTAGTTCTGTATCATTCATTGAAGTTAGGCAAATGGGCTTTCATCCGAGGCCATGACTTGGGTGTGATGACTGATTCTCACTCAGAATTTGTATTTCAACAAGTTAAACTTTATTAATTAGCTTAAGTATTTTGTAATGTTTGCCAAGCATATGTCAATTTTTTAGTTGAAGGACCCTCTTCAGAAGAGAGACCCATCCAAAAATTGACAGTTTCAGGTCAACAAAATTGAAACCATTGACAATTTTACAAATCTTCATTTGTTCATCATTGAGATACATATTGTGGGATTTCTTCTTATCCATTTATAGATTCAGAATTTGACATCAAGCTATGAGAAAATTATGTTTATATTTCGCTCCAAATTCTATAGTTCGAAGTGATTTATTTTTAACTCTTAGTTTCAATGGTGCTTCCAGATTAAGGAAAAATGATTTGATTGATTCAGGGCTATCATTTTCTGCTTTTCTGAAGGAATAATCGTTTGATGGTTTCTAAGGCACTCGTCTCTTTGGATTTATAAAATGGGAATACGTTACCTTGTAAAACTATGGTGACATTTTTTAGTCTATGGACTTGAAGTTACAGAATTCTTCAAACAGTAAATGGAGAGAAAAGGCTGTGGTGCAACATTTGATGTAATTCTAATCGATTCAAGAAATCTCTGTGACAGATTCAGATCCAGAAACGTCACTTGCTTTGCTTTCCTTTTCCTTGGATTTTGAGTCATCTGGATAATGCTGATATATATGGGAAAGAAAGCCCCAGATTGCCAACACCATGGCGATCCCTTGACTCCATCCATCTTATCATGAAAAAATAGAACAGCAAGAATTGGAACAACAGGGAAAGCCAAGTTACTAATCATATTGAAGAACAGAGAAGACACCTCAAAAATCAATCACAACAATCCTACAGACGAAATTTGCAATGTTATTGCTGCCCATATCAGAGTGATGAAGTAGGACACTTGAACCTCTTCGCATCCCTCCATCTCCTTCCATTCTCCGCCAGCAAGCAGTCCCACTAAATACCCACAAGTTGACACAAAAGATGGATATATTTGCATATCAAGAACACCGGAGAATGACTCATTTTTTATAGCCTTCTCAAATGAAGGCTGAAGTAGGTAAAGGTACAAGGAGTATGTCGCAGATGCATCCAATGTGCATAAAAATCCGATCACATACTTTCCTCTATCGTTGTCTGAAGTGTTTTTGGAATCTGCACTGACTGCAAGAAGAGAAGCTGAAATGGTGAGAAGGACTAAAGAGTTGAGTATGAAAGGAGTGAACTTGTGCGAATTGAGGATAAAGGAAAAGAATGCAGTAAGGACCAATTGAGTTGCACATAACAGATAATAACTAACGACAGGAAGGTACAAGAGCCCACAAGAGTAAATCAGATTGTCACCCGTTAAGAGTGAGCCAAAAGCGAAATAGAGGAAAACAAGGGTGGAGAGTTTTGGTTCGGTTGATTTGGTGGAAGGTGAGAAGAAGTATAGAAGTGGAAGCAAAATGGGAAAGCCGGCTGATTGAACCAATGTAGCCATCCATTTGCTTTTCTCACCTTTGTTATAGTATATTCTACCTAGAAGAGTAACCGCAGTTTGACCAACAAGAAGAAATAGTATGTAGAGAATCGCGCGAAGCCACCATTTGTAATGGGTCATCTTTGGAAATCTCCATCGTTTGATTGCTGAGATGTCTCTGTGCAAGTCTGGCTCTCCATTATTCACTGGTGAAAACACACAAACTTTCAGATGAAATCAAACAGACAACAGTAGAGATAAATTCCTCGGAAATTCTTTGGTAAATTCGAAACTGCGATATCGGTGAGCTCACCACCTTAAAATCTAAAAACTGCATTTGATTATTTTCTACTAATTGTATTTGTTGAAGTTATGTTCTTCATACGGGGAATCTCCATTAACATGCATGCAAATTTTCTAAATACCATATGGAAATACTGAACATCATCAATTTTTCATAGTCTGAAATCAGAACTGCGTGGACCTAAACCACAGCCTACAGAAAATAAGCAAATTAAGCAGCAAGTATGGTGTTTCTAGTTGCAGCTCTCGAGCAGCCCCTATGACTGAGATTCAGCAAACGATAAAAGCCAAGTTTCTTAAAAGAACTTTTTCTGGAAGTAAATTGAAACTTTACCAAGACAGCTTTCTAGACAACAAATACTTGCCTTTATCTTCTTAGCGAATGGGATTGTAATAATTTTTGCATTGATATGAGTGCCTTCATCTGAATCCTCGATAATCCAATAACTGAGATCAAATTCATGAAGTTCTTTCTTTATTTTTTTTCGACGATCAGCAAATTTTGATTAATACGCTTATTTTTGTAATTTTCCTTGTTCATGTTGGACTTACATTTTATATATATTAAAATTGTGACTTAAAATAATAATATAAAGCTTGAGATATTGAAAAAGTATAAACATTTTATAATAAAGAGAATTAATTAAGCATTTATCTAGTAAAAGAATATACGTAAACGGCACTAAATCTGAGGTCTTTTCCCTCATCACCTCATTATTAGCACTCTGCATCAACCTTTCCGATAATTTCTGACACCCATATGGGAAATGAAACTATGCAGCTGAATCAGCCGGGGTGGTGGGAAACATTCCCCCGTTCGAATCCTGTCATACACTCATAAAGAGTGGTATGAGCTGATTTTCATCCTTCTTGTATTATCATCTTGAGCCCTCTGATATTGGCTTTACGTCATCATCATCCAATGAAGTTAGAGAAATGGCTTTTCATCCACGGCCATGACTTCTATGAGTCCATTGAGTAATGACTGATTTTCACTCGGAATTTGTTTTTCAACAAATTCAATTTGTGTTAATTAGCTTTGACCTTCTGTGAAGTTATGAGTTTATTTGTTGAAGGTGACACTTCCGAAGAGAAGACTCCCTCCAAGAATTGGTATATGATGCCTGAAGTGGCGAGCACACGGTATCCCTTACTCGGAGGCGAAAGAAGACCAGGCATTGTGCTCATCCCACAGCTTAAACATTTGGCTAAGTGATTGATTCTAAGGCATCATTTTTTACTTTTCTGAAGGGGAAGAATCAAATCTTGCTACACTGAAACCAGCACAAAAAGTTATCTCATCCTTTCAAGAAAAAACGAAATTCAGAAATTAGAGTTAAATAGTATTGATGACTTTTATCGACTAGAGATTTGTTCATTGAATTATTTTTTGATCCCAACTATTATTTAATAAGCGACCTGACCCAGCTCTCGTCGCCTCGGCATCTCGACTTTTACCTTGATTATTGAGGCGGCCCGATTTCTCTTTTTTAAAAATGGGAGTTTCAGATGGGACAGACAGGTACATTTCTCAAGAAGCTGTTCAAGCGTCCCATCATATTAAGGGGTGTCATGCCCTGCAAGTTGCAAGCACTTATTGTAGCTCCAGACCTAATATAAAAGAATGGTGAAAAGACCTACTAAATAACCATACCTAATTTTGTCTAATCGAGCTCTCGTTCTTCAATGCTCACACGTGCAGAGACCTTATAAATGGTGAAATTACTACATGAAAAGGATACTTCTTTTGGGATTGGTTTGGGGGCTATTTTCAACAGTTGAGAGAAAGAGGGAGTTCTGCTGGCAAC
>JAWDEX010191854.1:0-12606 GCA_035221805.1 Trichilia hirta
TCAGCAAAAGTCAAAAAGAAAATAGTAAACACCTGCATTATTGACAAGTTTGTCAAAATTACCCTAATGGTTAGTTTAAAAATATAGACACATCGCTATCAAAATTCAGCGCCTTGAGCCAAGATACAAACTTATCAAATAATTTTGGCAGAATGATTTGAAAATTAAGCCTCATGTTATTATCCCAAATTTGGCACCTCAATCATGAATAAAATTTACAGAGGACAAAATTGGGTTATGACAATAGGTAACGCTTTTGAACATAATCTGTGGCATTCATTTGCTTATGTATACTTTCTTAAATATTGAAAGGTTTGGGCATTCATTAGTTGAGTGTTCAATTGTTTACAAATATTAAAAATTTCTTTATGTTAAATGAATTGGATTTCTTTTACTTTTCTAAGTTCCACAGCTTTAATCTTTCTTACTAAACTAGTGACACTAGCATTTAGATCATCTTCTTGATTTAAATGATATTTTTCTCCATCAAAATTAATTAGATTAGATCTAATTAAATTATTTGCAGAACTAATAATGTGCTAAAATTTTAAATTTTCAGCTAAGTGATCTAAATAATCTAATATCTCATCTGGATCTTTTTTTAAAAATTTTTTATTACACATAATTTTAATAAATTATTTTTTCTCAAGTATTAAACTATTGTAAAAAAAAATTAATTGTATGTCATTTTTTAAAATCATGATGTGGACATAAATTTAATAAATTTAAAAAATTTTCTCAATATTGAAAATATATTTTATTTTTTTTTAGAAAAATTTTAAATTTGTCTTATAAAAAGTATTTGTTTTATGAATTAAATTTTTTTTTTTAATTTTGCTTATATTTTATTTCATGTTCCAATTGATTTAGGCCTTAAAGAATTAAGCCAAGTTTTAACCTTATCTTTTAAAGTTAAAAATAACTTTAACTTAATAATTTTATCACTACATGTCTGATCATTGAAAGTCATGCAAATTTTTTTAAATTCTTTTAAATGCAAATAAGGATTTTTAGATTCTAAACTATGAAAATTAGGAAGTAAAAAAATCATACCCAACTTAAATATAAAGTTTTTTACATTTATAGGAAGGATAAAGTAAGATAGGATAGCATTTTGAAGAGATTTAAGGTATTCATGCATGATTCTCATTAAAAAATTTTGAATTTCTCTTTGATAACTTCAATTTTTAGCCATGATACTTGGAATGAGTGAAAAAGAAGAAGACAAAGATAAAGATAAAGATAAATCAAATAAATTGTCAAAAAAAATTTTAGAATTATCTTTCACAAATCACCCATAATATGAATTACGATTCTAAGTAAGTATAAATAAAATAAGATAAAATATACAGTAATTATAATTAAATAAAAATATATTAGCACAATAATATTCGCAAAAGAGATAGCAAAATCTTTCTCTTAAAATAAAATAAAATATAAATAAATAACTAATATAAATAAATAAGAACCAAAATTACCCACTTAAAATAAAAATAAAGTGTATAAAGTAAATAAAATAATTAAAATCAAGTCTCTCACCTAAAAATAAAATGACAAGAAAGTAAAAATGCAAGAAAATAAATAAACAAATCGAAATTAACTTATCCACTTAAAATAAAAGTATGAAAAAGTAAATAATAAAAAAATAAATAACAAGAAATTAAATTATAGTAAAATAAAAGTGCAAGAAAAGTAAATAAATAAAAATAAAAATTTAGGAGGCTTAGCATTTCATAAAGCCAATTTTATCTTAGTTAATTATACTCCCTAATAACGATGTCAAAAACTGGATTCTCAATTTAATTGTTATACTCAAATATAAGTAGCTTGTTATAATATAGGCCGGTGAGTCTAAGTGTCGTATCTATCGGGAGTATTTTTTTAAGAGTCTAATTAATTTATATCTAAGGTAAGGTCTAATAGCAAAGATCCAGAGTAAAGGTAAAATATATGATAAGTAAATTTTAAAAGAGCAATTATCAAATAGAAATTAAATGCAAATTAAAATATTAAGACTTTAACAATTAATATTTGAAGACGGTAATTAGTAAATTAGATCTCTTTTTATAATTCAATTGATATTAACTAAAGAGCTATCTCAATCGAAAAATAAAAATTATTTTATGCACAAAATATATATTTTCTTTAAAAAATTAATTTTTGATTAAAAATATATCTTTCAATTAATTAATAAAATTATTTAAGAAAAATATTTTAAAACATGTTAAAGTTCAAAGCATCCTTTATACCATATTTTTACAATAAATTAAATAATTTAATTCTAAGCATTCAATATGCTAAATGTCTATAAAGAATTAAATAGTTTAAATGTTTAAAAATAATTTTTAAAATATGAATATGCAATAAATAAAAAGAACTTGAACATTAAAACCAAAAGCGAAATCTAAAAAATATACCATATATTCTTAGTAGTAATTTCTTAGTCTTAACTAGTAACTTAAAAAGACATTGTATAAGAAAATAAGAGTATTTTTATAAACGAAAGTATTTTATAAAAGTCTAATTGTATGATTACAGAGCACAAAAAAGTATTTATTTATAGGCAAAATGAGAGTCAAATATCAAAGTTTGATAGTTGCAATTATTGATAAATTTAGATGAAATCTTTAATAAATGTAGTTTAATAATTTTAGTCATCACAAAAACGTCATGAATGACCTCAAATATAAATTATTTAGGTTGTGATAAATATAAAAGTTTTAGAAAATTATCTTATCTTTAATCTGTTACTTATTTTAGGTCAATATAAAATTTCTATCAAAAGTTATGGCAAAAAAACTGAAGTAAGATTGGGTTAGACTGGAACAGTGAATGTGTTTGAATAATAGCTTCAAAACTACAACTTAGAGTCTAAACACATAGTTTGTTTAAATATAAAAATTTAAACCCATTGAGTCTTCTTTCTACAAAAATAAAAATCACCTCAAAAACTCTCTTGGTTGAAAAGTTACAGCCTTTTTACTATTATTGTATCAAAATAAAAATAAACAGTAATTACAAATAAATTAGAATTTATTCTAAAAACTAAAAATATGCATAATTTAAGATAATTAATTATACTTTAAAGTGTAAAATAATGAATTTAAACCTTAGTACTTATACACTTTTATATATTCAGTAATGGTACTAATTAAAAGTAATTTTGAAACTATTGATATCTATCTAATTTGTGACTAGTTATTTAGCGAAAATTTGTTCACTGAAGATATTTTTTGTAAACAATTATAGGTAAAAGATTTTATGATATGAAATTATATGTTTTGATTATATGATTTGCATGTTTATAAACTGTTTTATATGGTATTATTTAGAAATCATCTTTATCAAATTGTATGATTAGAACTATTTTATATTTATTTATTTTTGACATATAATTTTTAAAAATTTCGAAGAAATATATATGATTTATGTTCATAAAATGATTGAAAGATTATTTTAAAGTATATGTTTATAATTGGACAAGGAATAACTACTTAATTAGTCTTACGGCTCTAAAAAATAAATTCAAAATTTAAAGTGTATTTGGAAAATCTATGAATGTTATCCCATGCAAATCTCACGGGCGGAGAAGTGACATATACAACGAAGGAAGCTACATACCAAGCTTTGCAATCATTGTCCCTCCCTTTAATTTGTCAAAGCATCAGGGTACAGAAGGCCATACTCTGCCTGTGTCTCAATAAGAAGGGATAGCAAAGGACTTATAATTATCTCCCAAAGTCAAAAAAAGAGAAGCCTGCAATCAATCTTTTTACTTGACGTCCGTTCTCGGACATCACATGGATATATTAGTGGTATACAAAGAGGCCTTATAGAAAAGGAGAAAAATTCACTGAATTGAGAATCTTATCTTTCTCTTTCTTTATGCTATTTATCTAAGAGAACTAACACTATTGATCATCTTCCTCACCCTCCCATCATATGCATCCTAGCGACTGGTTTTTCTTCAAGCTAAATCTCTTTTCTTTTAATTTATTATTTCTTGAAATTATTCCTTGTTAACTTGAGTGTCGGAATATCTTAGTTAAAAAAACTGGTATTACTCTGATTGTTATTGTGATTAATAGGTACAAAAATAGTTCTTTAATTTATTGCATGTTCAGGTTTATTTCGTCATGGCTACGTTGTCACAGGGGATAGGTAAATTTTGCGCGTCAACACGAGCTAAATCATTGTCAACATAATCAATTAATTAGTTGTGTTAACCACTATTGAGTCTTTGCTAGTTTGCAATCCATCCGCCCATCGTTAATGCGTTTGAATGAATTTTAATTTTTTCTGAAAAGACATTTGAATGAAACTTGGAAGAATTAAGCTATAATTATGTCTTAATTGAGGAATGTAGAAAATTATGAGTGGTCTAAATAGCATGCAATAAAGGCAATCTTTGTACATGATTGAGACGAATTTGTTCAACTCCATCATGATATTAATGACCTTAAATCAACATACAACCATTGCTTTAGCTTATGTATTGTAACCACTAATATTTGAAATCAGTATTGGATAGTTTTTGCTTTATATAATAAGTGAGAAGTTATATAGAGTACCTTTATTATTTATAAAAGAGGAACAAACCACAGAATTATAATAGAGTTCGACCATCTAACTCCCTCAACTTACCATTCAGCCATATGAATTAATGGGTGGCATATGTTTACTATGTTCAATTGAATTGGATATTTAGTGTAGTTGAAATATTAGATTAGATTGAACTATGTAAATAATTTTATTATTAAAATTATTGAATAAGTAAGCAAGAATAATTAAGCATTTAAGTGAAAGATTAAGTATATGTTTAATCAATAATTCAATTTACATTTTAAATATGTAATTAATTTTTATTTATGCTAAATATTTAATATAATTATGAGATAATTTATCTTATGAACGACAATGAAAAAAATGTTAATCCATAAATAAGAAATAAAATAATCCTGAAGTTCAGGCACTTACAGCAAGTATTCCTCTCATGGGAAGTTCCTTCAACTTGAGTACGGTCATAAAATAGTCTAATCTCAAGTATAATTAATCCATACCCAAAAAACTAGTTCTTAGAATAAGAATAAAATTAAACAACGGATTAAAAAGTTGAATCCCTTTTTACACTAATCATGTTTATGAATTAGTTGAATTCAGGTGGAATATAAATTGTGGAATTTAAATCTGAATGCATTAACAGACAACAAAAACATATTTATAATGACACATTTGGAAGAAGATACAAGTGAATTACATCTTCGCATTAATCATTTGAAAGACTAAACCCATTTAATTTACAATTCAGAAATAAGTTTTAAATTTTGAATACAACTCAAAAAAAATAAGTTTTTAAGTGGTGTGTTTGGGAGATTTTGCAAACTTTGTTAAACTCATTTTATTTATATATATATATATATATTTTTTACTTAAATTTATATATCAACAAAAAAAATTAAAAAATAAAAGTACTTTCACAAATTTTGACAGTGAGCTATAAAGAATGAAGATGCAATGCATAAAAAGATTATAAATCAAACTTTTCTTTATAAGACTTACTTAAAATTGAAAAAATAAATAACAGAGTTTAAATTTAAAAAATAGGATGAATGAGGTTAAAATTTTAAAAGAAAGATGATATAAACAAAATGAATAAAAATTTTAAAAATATAAGAGAAAAAAATTAATTTAATTTGATTTTGATATAATTAAACTGAAAACTAGACTTAAAAATTGTCTTTTAAAACAACTTTTAAATGACTTTGAGTCACACGTTTTTGAATGAAACAAAATGGATATATATATACCAATGAACAAGTGAATGTGACATACCACCATTTAATTAGACTTTTGTCCACTTCATTAATTTTTGTTCCATCAATTCCACATACAGTTGAAATGTCAATAAAATGAAAATGATTGCACAATATAATCCATTTGGAAGAAAAAATGGAAAATGGATCTGCATCTGAATATTTGTTAATTATTTAATGAACTTGACTGAGAGAGAGGCTCGTACGATCAGCATACAAACCTTGTTTTTTCTTTTTACTTGTAATCACAGTCCTTATTCCCAACTTCGTAGGTGGGAATTATATTTTAACCTTCATTCAAATATTTCACTCTAAATAAATTAGTAAAAAAAGAATATGATATAAATAGATTTTTAATCAAACAGTCCAAATCAAACATTTATTTATTATAGCGAATTGTTGACCTATTCAGCATTCACTACTTACAAATTACACGTTATCAAATTCAATGTCTATTAAGTTCATGATAATCATACATAAATTATTTAGTGATAACAACTATATTTTTGCTTGATCTAAAAATTTATATTTAAAAAATAATGATCAAACGATAATATTTAAGCTTTCGCAACTACAGCAACAGAAGAAGTAGATGGGCGGGCCATCATTTAGAACCATTTTCGGTTGAAAGAATTTCGGATGTAGCATGGAGTGTCCTAGCAAAGGCATTTTCTATGCATGACTTCGACTCTCGGGAAGCAATGAAGCTATCTTTTACTCCTGTGGCAATCCTTATATCTCCCATGTAGCTCAGAATCGTCATTAAAACACTCTGCACAACCATTACCATTAAGGATAAGTAAATCCAATTTGAAGGTGAAATCGAAAAAAAAAAAGTAAAAATAATAAATTAATTTCTACCACGGGTGCATCAGGCATCATAGTTGAGATTTGAGGAAAAATGAGATTATTATTTATTGTAATTATAGATTAAAAGCCTGTGCTCCTTTATAATTTTATATACATATATTTTACCAAAAAAGGTTAATTGTATGAACGAAAATCTTGGCCATACACTACATTCATACGTGTAGGCAATTAAATATAAATTTTAGAAATCAAAATGATTGAAAGAATTTTGCACGCGTGAAGCCTAGAATGCTGGAAAAGATGAAAATCTCTTGACTAAATTTCAAAATATCATTTGCTGGGCTTGAGTTGGGCTGAAACTTTGTTGAAGAAAGGCCCAATTTGTTTTGCTTGCTCATTGTTCAAGGCCTGCTTCTTATTCAAGCCCGTAGATTCGAAGTTGTCTTCTTCTTCATTCCCCCTCAAATTGAACGTTCTGGAAAGAACTTTCAATATGCTTCTGAATTCTGCAAATTGCGCATATGGCAAAGGTTTCGTAGAGCAATCAGCAACCTGGTATTTGCTTGGTACGTATCTGATTTTAATTTCTCCTGCTGCTATTTTATCTCTGACAAAATGAATATCAATCTCTATATGCTTTGTTTTGGCATGTTGAACAGGATTGGAGGCTATGGCTGCCGTACTTTGACTGTCTGGCCAAATGACAGTTGCTTTGAGAGGCTGATCCCTATTTCCTTCAAAAGAGAAGATATCCATGTGAGTTCCATATAAATCAGTGCAAGTGCTTGGTATTCAGACTCTGCACTTGAACGAGCCACCGCATTCTGCTTCTTTGAGCTCCAAGAAATTAAGTTTTCACCAAGGTACACACAATAACCGCTTATTGACCTCCTATCGTCTTCGTCTGAACCCCCATCTACATCTGAGAATGCAACTACATCTAAAGATGAATCTTTACAAAATTTCAGACCATAGGTCATTGTTTCTTTTAAGTACCTTAATACTATACTCGTTTACATGCTGTCCAGTGTTCATCTCTAAGTTCTGACATGAACTGACCTAGTTTATTCACAGCAAAGGCAATATCAGGTCGAGTGATTGTAGCATACTGTAAGCAACCTATAATACTCCTATACAAAGTACGATTACTGTAAATTTCACCTTTGAATTTGGATGTTGTAACCATTGGTGTTTTGACTCTTGGCAATTTTTCATATTGAGATTGTTCAGGATATTTGATATGCACTTGCCTTGATTCAAAAGCAGTGAGTCTTATTTTGATAGCTTTTATTCCCAGGAAAAAATGTAGTTGGCCTAAGTGCTTGAGTGCAACGATCTTCTCCAGCTTCTGAATTGTCTCTTCTATGCATTTCTTGTTGCTCCCTGTAATTGTCATGTCATCAACACAGATAAGCAATAGGATTAACTCACCATTATTATTCTTATTAAAGAGTGAAATGTCAAATTTTGAGCTCTTGAATCTGCACCGTTCCAGGACTGTTTTGAGCTTATCAACCCAAGCTGTAGGTGCTTGTTTTAAGTCATATAAGGCCTTCTTGAGTTTACAGACATGATGAGCTTTTGAGGTGTCCACAAAGCCTTGAGGTTGTCACATGTAAACAGTTTCTATCAGAGTTCCATTTAGGAAGGCATTGTTGACATTTATTTGTCTCACTTCCCATTCTCTGATCGTTTCAATGCTGACCATTGTTCTGATGGTTGTGGCTTTGACAACAGGACTACATGTTTCGTTGAAGTCAAGTCCTAGTGTTTGACAGAAGCCTTTTGCTACAAGCCTTACCTTTTTTTTTTTTTTTATTTTGTAGACCCACTTGTTACTTACTACTTTGTGATTGTGAATTGGTTGCTCTAATATCCAGGTTTCATTGGTTTGTAAGGCATTGAACTCCTCTTGCATAGCCTGCTTCCACTTAGGATCTTGCAGGACTGATTCAGTGTTTTCAGGCAAGATGTAGGTTGTGAGGGCAAAGTAGGATTTAGGTTTGAAGATTTTTGCTTTGGCTCTAGTGATCATGGGATGAGTAGGAACTCGTTTGTGTGTAGGCTCTGGTGTGGATTGATGAGAGTTTGAATTGTTGGTAATGTTGGGTTCAAGTGTAAGTGTATGAAGTAAAAATATTCTACATTGAAAAGATAAAAGGCAAACAAGTAATATATAAGTGGAATGAACTCATGAACCTAATGCCTTAAGGTTTTGGATTGTAAGTAGTGTCCAAACCCATGAATATATTTACTCATTTGGTCTTTGTGTGTTCTCCTCTAATATTGGGCCTATTTTCCGAATCCTAACAAGTGGTATCAAAGCAAAATAAAGTAAGAATCAAGTTCAATGTGAAGAGACTCACACTTAAGGGGGAGATTGTTGGATTTAAGTAGTGAGTGTATAAAGTGAAAATATTTCACATCGAAAAGATAAAAGACAAATGAGTAATATATAAGTAGAATGGACTCATGAACCTAATGCTTTAAGGTTTGGGGTTGTAAGTGGTGTCCAAACCTATGAATATATTTACTTATTTGGTTTTTGTGTGTTCTCTTCTAATATTGGGCCTGCTGCCCAGATCCTAACAGGTAAGAGAGGTTTTTGTGTTATGCATTCTATTTGTGATATAGATGTTTGTAAAGCAGAAGTTGATGTATCTATGTGTAGGTGTTCTGATTCTTGATTGACAAGGACATTAAAAACATCATCAAAGGGTTGAAAGACATTACCTGATGCTGTGAAATTTGTTGAAGGTATGCAATCTGCTTTACTAACCTTTGTTTCTAATTTTTGCTGAAAGGATAGTGTTAGAAATTGATTGACTAGAGACTGTGTTTCATTTTTAGACTTTTTAAACTTTCCTATATAGTCTTCATCACTGCCAAAAGGGAAAACATTTTCATTAAATCTTACATGCCTTACAATATACACTCTTCCAGATTTATGGAGACACATGTACCCTTTGTGCAGTGGACTTATTCCAATCAAAACACATCTTTCTGAATGAAAATGAAACTTATGTTGTGGTATGGCTTGAGAAAAGGAAAGCATTCACAACCTAAGGTTCTAATGAGAGATCAGGTTTTCTCTTGAACAAACTCTCAAATGATGATTTTCCTTATGTGTTTGTGTTGAAGTTCTATTTATCAAATACACTGCATAGGTTAATGCTCCAGACCAAAATCTAAAAGACATTTTTGCTTGTACCAGCAGTGACAAACCTGTTTCTACTATGTGCCTATGCTTTCTTTCAACTTTCCCATTTTGGTTACTGGTGTAAGGACAAGAATACCTCAACTTTATACCTTTATCTCTCAAATATGACTCAAATTTTCTATATTCTCCTTCCATATCACATTACAGTGACTTAATGTGTTTGTTGTATGTCTTTTTAGCTTGTTTCTTGAACACAACAAAGGTTTCAAGTGCTTCTGACTTTTTGCTCAAAGAGAACATCCAAGTGAAGTTTGTAAAGTCACTATAAAGCTAATTTAGTAATGATGACCTTAATTAGATGGTATGGGCTTGGTCCCCAAAGGTATCAATGAATTAGCTCTAGGGGTTCACTTGTTTTGGTTTCAGTGGTCTTGAATGTTAGTTTGTGAGATTTTCCTATTTGGCAAGCATTACACAAATCTGAAATGTTATTTTCATTTAAGTAGAAAATGTTACAAGAGTTCAAAGTGTTCTTTAAAGCTATTACATTTGGATGGCCTAGCCTTCTATTCTATAGATTCAAATCGCTCTTTAGTCACAAACTTTTGCCTACATTTTCAACAGAGCTTAAGATACATTAAGACAACATAAACTCTTTTATTTTAGTTAGACTAAACCTTGGTTTTTGGATGAATTGACAGGTGGCCAAGAGGTTGGTAGTAGCAGCTTGGATAAGCCTCCTTCAGTTCTTTGCAACAAAATTTTGCCCTGCATTTTATCTTTGATTGGACAATGATCATCAACGAATAATACATTGACATCATTATCTTGAATTAGTTTGGAAATGCTAATTAGTTTCTTTATTATTCTAGGTATAACAAGAACATGTTTTAGGTGCAATGAGTGACCAACCTGTGTACAATGCAAATTGAGTTCAATGTTACCAATGTGAGTAATTTTTAATTTATCACCATTTTAAAAAGTGAGTTGCTCTTCTCTTGAATATTCTAATGCAAGATTCATATCGTTGAGATTACTTGTTATGTGATCAGTGGAACCACTGTCTAGGTACCATGATTGATCTAAGGAGCTGTTTGAGGTGGCCACATACAGAAGAGATATATGTCTTAAAAGTCAATCAGTGTGATTATAATTTGTAAATTTTTTGTAAATCTTATGATTAATAAAATGAGTAGTTTTATTATATTATCTTTTATCATATTTATATGTATATTTGATTTACATATCATGATAAAGTCCATGAAATAAATACAATGCACATTATTATGATAAGTTTATTTTTATGAAGCTATGTATTAGCAGTATTATTCCTAAATATTCCTAGTCATAAAATGATAAATTAGGCCATTCATAATATCGAATAAACTAGTATATATTATCATTACTTTATGTATGATAGAGGGTAATTAATATCATAGATTACTTATGTAGTGACACTAAAAGAAGTATATAGGTGCTCATTGATTGATTATGAGCTTACTTAACAGACTCACACGATATGTCCAAATGTTAATTACATTTAATTGCCAATTGGACAATTGTTGTATCAGTTATGTAAGCAATCTTTAAACTTAATATCATGATTAGTTTATAAAAGAATTATCATACTTTGATACTATTCAGGACAAGTCTGAATTAAGATTTGTAATAGATAATTATTAGGTATAGTAAGACATTTATGAAGATATGTGAATGTTCAGTAAGAATCTGTCAACCTTAGTATTTGAGGTAAAATGATTTATAAAAATAATACAGATTTGATTTATGAAATCCTTGACTAGGTAATATATTGTATTTGATTAAGAAGTATATTCTTAATGATGATATACAATAGAGTCGATATTTATTATTTATTATACATAACATCAAATCTAAAAGGGTTTGACGATAATATCATATTTTTGATTCGATCAAAGTATTGTGTGACAGAAAGATTAAATTATACAGTAATTGATAACAGACAGATTCATTTGTTAAAATTTTACACTTTATTGTAATCCAAGAGCTGTCTTATATGACTAAATGTCAATATTGATCTATAAATATATTTAATTAATTTTATTAAAAATTACTTAAATGAAACAAATTAAAAAATTAATTTAGAAATTATGTCTATTACAGGCTTTATAATAAATCTATTGAGTGTTATCATAAATTACTTTGAATTTTTCTTAATTGAATTATACAATACTTAAATATATAAAGTTATGATTATTTGAATGGTTGACCTAAGTTTATGCATAGTATAAATGAAAGTATGTTAAATATTTTATCCTAACAAATAAAATAGTGATAATTAGCATAATTTTGATCTTACATTTATATAACAAACATAAAGTGGATATACATGAAATGTGTATAGTTTTGGATCATATATTTGGTATTATATTTTTCGTATATTTTATTTAATTAATTGTTATATATATATATATATATATATATATATATTATGCATTATTATCATTTAAAAAATAATAAAATAAAAGTCAAAACTTAACGTATAACCTTTTATTTCTTCCAAGTAAAAAAAGTGATCAATTTTTATCATTTTGATCAATTAAAACTTAATTTAAAGGTTCTTAAATGTGATTTAAGTGATTGTGTGATCAATTTTAAGTGTTAAAATTGAAATCAAAGTATTTGAAGACTTAAGGTTTTACTAGAAAATTTAGTTCAATTAAAAGAGTTTTAATTTAAATTTTGTAAAGGCAAAAGAAGAAAAATAAAGGTCAGGCCATCACTTGATATAGAAGCTCCTAATTTGTTGTTCTAAAGTTTCAAAAAGTTGAATTTGATAGAAGA
>JAWDEX010191864.1:0-12605 GCA_035221805.1 Trichilia hirta
TTATCCTCAGTGGCTGTTTGGTTCTCAGTCTCCTGCTTATGCTTCTGAGGGGTACTTTCGGTCTGTGCTTCATCGTGTAAGTCAATTTAAGAACATCTATGAATGTTATATCTATTTCCAGGCATGTAAATTGAAGGCAAACGAGGTACAAAATTGTTTCAGCTACCAGTACACAGAATAATTTTAGCTTCAACTCTTATTTGTTTGCATCGGACTCTCACAGTTGACAAAATTGTTTTTTTACTGATATTTATTAATCCATTATCTTAAGAGATATACAAAACAAGAATCTAAATTGATTTTCATAGACAGTTACCATAGCATAGGGTGCCTGCATAGATCTTCCACCAGCAAGTCCAATGCTAGCTCTGCCGCTCATCCTATTGTAGTCATAATCATTGTCTTCGTCTTTGTTAGCTGGTTGGTGAGTTATCTCTTGCTTGTGCCTTTGAGGTGTAGTTTTAGTCTGCACTTCAATAGATATATCAATACAAGAATCTATAAATATGATATCAATTCAAAAGTATGCAAACTAAGAGACCATAAAATGAGTTCAAATGCTATGCAATGTAGAACATAGATTACCAGAGGAGAAGGCGATTGCACGGCCCTTCCCCCAACATGTCCAATGCTCCCCTTTCCATAATCGTAATTCTCGTGATTGTTTGTATCAGCTTGTTGGTTCGCCATTTCTTCCTTATACTTTCGAGGAATAGCTTTGTTCTAAGTTTTGTTATACAAATCAATATAAGAACTAATGTCAATTCCAGACAAGCAAACTAAAGGAGAATAAAGACAGCAATATGAATGGAAATTACCGCAGGAGTGCGCGACTGCATTGCTCTCCCACCTGCAAGCCCAATGCTCGCCTTACCACTCACCAAGCCATAATCATCGTCCTCATCGTTATCATCTTCAACCGGCGGGATTGTCATTATTTGTGACCGCTTCTGATGAATGTGTCTTTTCTGCAACTCATAATTGAATCTAAATGAGAATTTACATTATTTGTTTTCAATTTCCAAACAGCGTAAGAGCATGAAGAGGTTAAAGCTAGAGATTTAAATGTTACTATAATCGAAAAATTAATTTTCTTATAATACCGGCCGAGATCGCGACCGTATTGCTCTTCCTCCTCCACCACTACCAGCAAGTCCAATAACTCCGGTCCCACTGAAAGTATAATCGTTCGAACAATCGTCGTCGTTGTCGTCTTCATTCTCATCAGACGGCTTATGCGCCATTACCGCGGCCAACCTTTGCGCCGCAGCTTTTGTTTGAGCTTTTCTCACATTCGACACCCCGACTGATCCAGACCGCACATGCGAGTGCCGGTGAGGTGATGCCCCTGGCGACGACGGTGCTTCTGCTGGATGTACACTGATCTTATGTCGTATGTACACCGGTTTCATGCTATTTTCCATTGCTATTGAAACAAATCCACTCGCCAAAAAAGAAAATAATCAAATTAGAATATTTGTAATTCAAATTGGCTATAAAGTAAATTCAAAATAATTTGATTCATGAGATTCGCCAGAACAAAATTATTTTTTATTTTGTTTTGAGTTTTCTGTTTGAATAAGATGCTGAAATATGAGGGGAGCGGGAAAGGAGGTGATCTGGTGGTCAAGGCAAAAAAGGAGGGAAACAAATGTGGAGGTTTTAACGGTCAGAATCTTTGAAGATTCCAAAACGAGGTTTTGCTTAATATTACATAATTACCCTTTATAATAGATCAGAGGAATTTCTTCTCTTCAAAATAAAAACCGAAATATTTACAAAAATATAAAGGTTGTGCTACTTCCTCAAAAATCCATTTACCAATTACATCTTATAATTTTCTTTTAGAATATACAACTTTTAAAAATTCCTTTTTAATTCCAAAGTTAACCCTCTTCTTTCTTCTTATCCAATAAATCTAAAACATCAAATTGAACAGTGAACCCCAGCAACTAGCATAACTCGCATAAATCTTGCTACAAGAAGAGTTTCCGAAAATAAAATATTTTCGTCACAGTTTGAGAAAAATCAATTTTTTCTCCAGTGGCTCGGGGTTAAGACGAAGATTATTGAAAGGAAGCAGTAATCATGACTGGTCTTCCTACTGATATTATAAACTTAACCGCCAATCATCTTCATTACATCGATCAGATACGTTTCCGTGCAGTTTTCAAGAGTTGGAAGCAAGAGATATCGTTCAATAGCTGATAATTAAATTGCCATGGATGATGGCATGGGATTCAAGTTCATCTTATCTCTACGACCCTATTGACAAACCAAAACCTTCAAAGTAGCATCCCTAAGCAATCCAAAATTGCTTGATTGGGTTCTTTTCTTCACGACAGATAACTCCATGGACATGATGTCTGATTCGTCTCTCTTCTTCTACACACCTTTTACCAATAACATTATTAAACTTCCTTGACTCCATGGTGCTAAAATCACTAAAGCAACCTCCACAAACTCCAGTTCATCTAGATTGTGTAATATTTGTATTAACTCTATATTATGGACAAAAATATCGGATTGGCATATTTGGACTGAGTTTTGGTTCGATGGTAATTATAACCACGTTGAGCATGTAGAAATATGGATGGAGTTTTATACTGTTCATCCACAAGAAAAAGACAATGGCAACTTTACTGTTGAATTAAAAGACTGGAAAATACTTTAATTTCCAATGATCAGAAATAGAGCTCCTGATTCTTTTATTTAGTCGGATGGAAAACTGTTAATGTGTTATTTTGCTTATTATCAGGATTGTTTTTGTGTTCTCAGGTTTGAACCGTCGAAGAAGAAATGGTTTGACGTTCCAAGATTGGAGGTTAATGCATTGTTGTTGGGTTTTTCACCGAGATCTATTTCAGTACAAAAAGGAAGTGAAATAGCAAGCACAGTACATTGGTTTGATTGCTGTACTTATGCTGATCTTTCTTATAATATTAGGAACCCTACTGAAAATGATGAATCATCAAAATTTGGTCAGATAATTTGTGATTATAACGATTGGAAAAGAAATGACCAGAGGAAAATTTGGATTCAGCCTTCTAAATCTAAGATCAATAAAATGATGGATTTTTTATTGTTACTGGAACAAGAAAGTACCTGAAATTTGGATTCCAACACCTTAAGATGTATAGAAGCTCATTTGAAGTTAAATAACAGGGATGTTTTGATTTGCTCCCATTGCCGTGATGACTTATAAGCTAAGATAGTAGCTTCCGTACTTTTTTGTTTTTATACTTAGAATGTTTTTTTTCTTTAAATATTTCTGATGAATTGTAAACTTATGAGCATCAATTAAAAATTTTAGAGATAATACAAAATTTTAAGATAAAATGATAACTAATGATATTGCATTAGTTTCACCTTTTGATTTCAATTTTCAAATTCAGAAGTAGCTATTTTAACTTCAAATAAAAATTTATTTAATTGGTTATTTGATGTTATAAGCCAGTAATTTGTTGTATTTATATTATTAGATTTTAAGACTTTTCTATTATGAACTGGGATATATATAACAATTGGCTTAATGGCTTTTCATGTTTGTTGTGGAAAGGAAATGTCAAACCCATTTGCATTTCAAATAGTCAAAAAGTAAGGACAAAAGAATATATTTTAATTTAAAATAATAAATTTTTAATTAATATAGTAAAAATAAAATAATTATATAAATAATGATCATAGTGTAAAATTTTTCCTAGAAGGAAAGGCACAGCTGGAGCTTTCCCGTTCCAATACTCAAAGGACATTACCAAAACCTTTTTTCATTCAAATTTACGCCTAGGGTTTGGATTTTTCTCTATCTCACCTCACTTATCTACGATCATCACCCTCGAAATGCGAGTTCTTGAGCAAAATACAGAATCCCCATTTTCCTTAATTTCTTTATCACAAAACCCTAATTCCAGCTCTTCTTCAATTATCAAAGGAGGCTCCTTTTTTGGTTCGGGATTTTACAATTGGCTTACTGAGTGTCATGGGTTCTTACACAATGTGGTTTTGATTTTGTCTTCTCTACTTTTTGTACTCTACCTGTCTTTTCAGGCGAAAAAGAGCTTCGCGAAGCTATCGAACGGCAGATCCCGTATCATGATTGCTTATTATGGTTGTCTTTGGCTTGTTAGCTTGCTTAATATTGCTTGGTGTTATCTTCAGGTTTGTGGATTTTCTGTCAAGTTAGAAAATTGTGTAGATTTTCAGTCAAAGTCTGTAAGTTGTACAGTTATTTGTAGAAGATCAAATAAATTCTTTTACATAGTGATTTTACAGGTTTCTTGAATCTATGTATATTTGGTATTTTTTGAACTATTAAATACCAAATATTTTACAATTGCTTCGCTTTGGCCTTTTCTTGTGTGTGTTTATCTGAGGAGACTAGACCTGATGGTGAATTGTGGGTGCTCTAAAATTATTGAGAAAATTGCACATTCATAGTTTTTATATGTTTGATGCAAGTAAATGAAACAAATAATTTTCTCCCTTGTGCTTCGTGAAATTGGATTAATGAGATTTTCTGTTTTAAAATTCAAGAAAGAATTCTTAAGAACTGAATTATGGATACTCTTTGGATTACTGGAATGAGTTTATATGGTAATTGCGAGTAGATTGGATATTTAGTTTGACAGTGTACCTTATCTGGTATAATGCTTTTTACTCTTTTACGTGTTCTCAAATTTGTTTTTGGCTTATGCAACAGAAATAGATTCAATGTCTCATTAGGCTGTCATCCATTTTACTTGGAATTAAGTCTGATGACGGGTAGTTTAAAATTTAGAGTTTACTCGCTGCCTTCCGTTAAGATTAATGTAATACAGTCTAATATCCTTTGAGGATGCATAATACCATTGCCTATTCTGAATTATTGTTTTGAGTTAAATTTTCTTTGCTGACACAGGCGTGGGAGTGCACTCCTGGGAAGGAAGTTGCATGGAGTGTCTTGTCTTTGTTTACAACATCTGGAATGCTCTTTTTGGAAGTAAGCTTGCTTGCCTTTCTATTCCAAGGGAATTGTGGAAGTGGGTTGGAAGCTCTGACACGGACCTTTGTAGTCTCAGGACTCGTTGTTGGGCTGGATATACTTCTCAAGGTATTTCCATCACTCTGTAAAGGGTTTCTCAGTCTTGTTGGAAGGTGTATCTATTGTTGATCATAGGTAGTAACATATGACTGAAGGAAATGTGAAGTTTGCTCTCTAAGTATACTGTTCTAAAGCAAACTCAGCAATATACTCAGGTCCAACTTTAGATTGATGCTCCTTATGTGAACCGCTACAAAATTAGGCTGACGTTATGGCTCGTATATGTTCAAGCTTATATTGATTAACATGCTTATGCTCATACTCTGCACAATTTTATCATCTCAGTTCCCACTCTGTCTCTTTTCTTTTTCTTATTTTTGGTAGATTTGTGATCGTGTAGTTCTTGATACCACATATTCGGTTGCAGGGTATGGTATGTGGATTGTTCTTTCATTCCTGTTATTTCTGTTTCAGGTAGTTTACCTTTTCGCATTTGGGATACCTTTGTTTGTTGACAGCAATGAACAATCATCACATCACGTGAAATGGGGCTTATGGTTTGTCCATAGGCTGGTGCTCACAGCAGTGTACGGCTTCATTTTGTTCATGTACAACTCCACGTGGAGAGAAAGATTACCCGGTATGTCAAATCTATGCATGTTGTTGCAAGTGGTTTCTGTGCCCATCTAACAGATGCACGTGATTATCTGGTGTCTGCTTTCCATTTCTGCAGCAAGACCTGCATTCTACAAGTATATCAGTATTATGTTTATCTTAAATGCACTTTCACTATTTGCTTCTGGGCTTTCTGGGAATGGAGTTAGCTTTGGACTGTGGTAAGTCTGGGTCGTGCTCATTCATGCAAGAATTCCAGTCTATGACCTATATAAATTTTTCATCCTCCAATTCTCCTTGGTGCCTAATTTATTAATAACATTATTTTACAGGCTGTATGGCGCCACAATTGTCTGTTACCATGCCTTCTATCTTCCTCTTCTATACGTAACATTCTTGGCAGACTTTTTCCAGGTAACTAATAGCAGTCATGAATTTCAATAAATCATTTTCTTTGTCTCAGTTCCGTCAGGTTCATAGTCAGCAATTTTGTTGACTGTATGGGAAATAATTTGATGATATATTCTGGTATAGTTACGACTCATAATTATTGGTTGTAATATTGATTATATAGGAGGAAGATTTGCATTTGGGGAATGAATACTACTCTGAAATGAAAGATGCTGGGTTTTTTGACGCTGATTGGGAATGAGACAGAAGCAACTCTGGTTATTAGACTATGTAAATATTTGTAACACGCAGCAAATTTGTATAATCTGGAGATTGAAAGTATATTTTGATAAATGTTTGTATTGTGTAATGCTGCTTTAGCAGTCACAATGCTAATAATGCATAATATTAATTACTGCTTTCAGTGGATGCCCTAATGTGTCCTATCTTTAGAAAATCTGGGACTATCTGGAACAATCTTCCTTGTATGTTCTAAATTTATATTTAAAATAAATGAATCTAGGCCAATTGTTTAGAAAGCTCAAAAGAATAGGAAATTCCAATTTAAATTCCAATTGGGGGTTTGAATTGGAATTTAATGAAAAGAAATTTCTCAATAAGTCCTTATAATCCGAATCTACTAACTAGTTATTAATTTTTTTGAAGTTATGGAGCTTAGGTGAATTTAAATCAAAGGAGGATAGATTTCATTCTTCTCATCAGGGAATGAATTCGAGCTGAGCAATCATACGGGCTCAAATTAAAAGGTCAAAAGTAATTTCGGTATTTAATGTTATGGTTGGATTATGATAATTTAAAAAGAAGTTCCCTTTCTTTTATTGTTTAATAAAAATTAGAAGTTCACAATGTCACGTTGTGCTTCAAAGAGACAATAAATTATCTTGTCTATTGTCACTCGTCAATGTGATTTCTATTGCTAGCCATTGTTTGAATGGGCCATGGAGATGGAGATGTAAGAGAAAAACATGTGGACAAGTGATCTCATTTTATGTGTTCTAATTTGCTACCGACCGGGTTTAGTTTACTTTGAGATTCAATTGTAGTTAATTTTAATTAAATCACTAACGGTTGAGTAAAAATAAAACGGATAATAAATATTAAGGGTTAAATATTTTAATTGTTATATTTTAACGTTCAATAAAGCTAGAGACTGACTGTTGTAATTATATTTTTATCATTTTAATGAAAATATTGATATTATTATGCAAATTGGTGTGGATTGAGTTGTTTGATTAGACATTCTTTGTTACCACAAACTGTGATATATTTATTTCTCACTTCTTCAAGTTAAAAATTATTTAAAAATAAATAAATAAAGTAATACACCATATTTTGGGAGGATTAAAATTTTATATTTTATTGGGTTGGAGAATTAAGGATCTAGAACAAGTCTACCAAGAATAATAATTAAATTAGCAATAAATGTGACATCGTGGGATCATGACATCCATTGATCACATATTAAAAACTATATTTTTAGAACAATATTGATGACTGATCAAATAATTTTATATATTTTTTAAAGAAAATTTCTTTTTATTTCATATTCTTTATTAATTACTTTTAAGAAGTATCTTAGGTAATTAAAAATTTCACTAACAATAAAAAGGAGATGGGAAAGGTAAAAACTACATGAAAGAAGCTATGAAAAAGCAAGTGGTAAACTTTGAATCATTAACTACTAAATTCTTCTCTTGAAAAGTGTCTTTATAGGAATCGCTTTTGAATAAGGAATGATGTGATTATTACAAAACGGTCTAAAGAGAAAAAGCATATCAAGAGATCCAAAGATGATATTAGAATATTGAATTCTAGTGGGACTCACAATTCAAAAAATGAACTTTTTGCATGCATGGATTGCTCATTCAAATCCTCTAAACATGAGCAACAAATTCCTCTATCCATCTAATTTCTTTCTTAAAAATTATTTAAAATATAAATTTGATATATAAATAGATAAATAAAAGACAGATATGGGTATATAATATAAAATACAATAAAATAATTATTATTAATACATCCTTATGTTATGTTAGTAAAATAAAGATGTTATATTAGAGAAAGACTCTCTTCCTATAGATAGTTTGATTAGTTGAATTGTCTCTAACATTAATTATTAATGTGGGAATATTAGAATAGATTTTCAAATTGCACTATAATAATTTTCTAAAAAAATATTATACTTTTATAATAAGTTTAAACACATATTATTATGACATCAGTAGGAATAAATTATAATGAATTTGATTTAATTGTTCTTAATATTTCTCTAATCGAATAAATAAATAACTACGATCTGTTGTTGTATCCAACAAGTTGATTTTTGAATAGAGCAATGAACATTAAAATGTTTAGTATTTATAATCAAAACCATATAAAAATTTGGTAATTCTTTAATTTGATATTGACTATTACTATATGATATCAATTATTTAATAAGTAATTATTGTTATTGAAATGATTAGCTTTATTTTAAAAGTTGCAATCTATGCACACGTGTAGCAATCACATAACATGTGCTAATTTGCATTAAAATTATGTTGTAAAGTTATCTTCGATGGGATCCGGTGCATTAGAGCTAGTATGGTCGCACTCTATCGTCGCAGTAATAGCTGAGTATAAGATTTTTCTAGTCATCTAAAAAAAAAAAAAGTTATGTTCGAATTATAAAAATAATTATCAGCTCTAAATTTAAATGATGGCTTCCTTTTCTTTTATCTTATTTTTCCCCATTTGAATAAAACTATAATCCACCATCCCGTGCTGCCATAGAAAAAATATTAAAATTCGGTTGGGATAGAAAAAAAAAATGCTAATCATGTTTGTATATAAAAAATATTAAATATTAAATTTATAATCTTTTTTCTTTAATTTTTAACACAAAGAGCTTTAATTTAGTAAAATAATGACTTGTGATGAGATTTAGATGGGTATAAGATATGATTTTATGAGTTACAAAATTTTTAAAAATAAAGAAATATTTTGTAAAATGATACCAAATGGGGGAGAATATGATTTTGATAATTAAATAAACAAATATGGAAATTGTTGTATGAAGCAATAATTCATAATCTTTCTTAAGTTGGGAGAAAATAATTCATTCTTCCCAAAATGGTTACATTAGGTTTGCACTTCATACTTTCTTTGCATGCAACCTCAGCATTGAAGGCTTTATTTGGCTCATTGTAAATAAATGGTATGGTGGATTGATTTTAACAATTAAACGTACGTACCTTTTGTTTAACGATCCAATTTCATTTTTTTTTAAATAATTATTTGAATTAAATTTTGAAAGGATAATTATATTTTAAATTTAATTTAATGCATTAAAAAGTTTTAATAAATTTTTAAACTTGGATTTGAGCACTTTCAAGATGTGAAATTTAGGAGAAAATATAATTATAAAAGTATCTTAAAATATTAAAAAAAAAATTCCTGAAAACTTATGAAAAAATACTAAAATTATATTTAGGTTCCTAATTGCTAATTCTTTTATAAACGAAGTCATATCTTGATCATTTATATTAAATAGGTCCCAACTCCTTGTTGAAATGACTATAATAATCGCTATTGTCAAGCGCAGTGCACCCCACCACGCGAGGGTCAAAATTGAATGATACAAGGTTTCATATAGAAAGGAACAGGAACTTATTTGATCCAAATGTAAAACGATGCCTTTATTTGCAGAAATATTAAGCCTCAGTGATCTTGGCCGCGAGTAAGCAGCGGGTACTACAGTCGCCTGTGGAAACTTGTCTTTCACTTCCCGTTTGCATCAGTTGCATTACGGTATCCGGACTTCTGCAGTATCAGTTCTTTTTCTCTTTTTTCTCTCATTTTCAGTCTTGCCAAACGCCACTCTTCTGTCTCTAGAATTTCTCGAAATTTTCACTCTTCGTAAACGACGACGTTATCCTGTAGAAAACAAAACGACAATTTCACGCAATTCCCTCACTCTATATGTAAGTATTATATTCGTTTCACTGTTAATTCATCAATTTCTTGGTTTTCTGTCTCTTTCGCGTTCTCCGAACAAAAACCGGTAAATTATCTTCTCATAGTTGTTAGACGTTGTCGTTTTTATTCATTGAAATATTTGACTTGTTTGTTGAGGATTCAATGCTGTAATGAAGACGATCGTTCCAGCGAATTACCGAGTTTCAGTACGTTGTTGTTTTGGCCATCTGAGGTAAACACAAAAAAAAAAATAAAAAATAAAAAAAATGAGTAGTTACGACCTGAGATAGTGTTGAGTTCGTTTACTTGGTTAAATAGTGAAAACAGAAGATGATACTGGGCATTAGCTGATCAGGAAACGTCGGCGTTTACCTGTCTTGAGACGGAGGAGAGTGCAGACTGATATACAAAGGCTGAAAAGTTGAAACGTTGCCGTTTTATTATGTATTTTGGTTTTGATTCTAGTTTTCTCTGATGATCCGCGCCAAAAGTGCGTCGGAGTTCGATTTTGTTGATAATTTTTCCATGCTGTTTTGTTGACCAAACTATCTGAGTCGAGAACGAGTCGGTATCGAGTTGTATTATAATTTTTTTCTTTGCTGTTGACTTGTTTCCTTGGTTTATTGGTTTTAGTGAATTTTTCATTTATGCTTCTGTAATTCCGAAGCCGTCGTTTTTCCTCTAACCTTTCAACGTTTTCGAACGACGTTGGAGTTGAAACTGAGTAAACTTGACTCAATTTTTGAGTTCGGGTGAAGTTTCTGGTCTACAGAGGACGAAGTTTTGCAGATATCGAGTCTTGTAGCTCGGTCTGTTTGGTCGGGAAATCATTTTAATTTTAAATTTATATCAATGTAATTGAATCAAAATAGAGACTCTTAGACGAGTTTAATTTTTGGAAAATTTGGAATTTTATTTAAACTAGACTATTCATTTACTGATATTGATCAACTTGTTTTATGCTTTTGTTCTCATTTTGTTTGTAATTCAGCTTATGTATTGCGTGTTATTCATATTTTGGGTCGGACGATCTTTGATTTGGATATGACGTGGATTTATATATTGCATTTTTTATTTATGTTTTGTGTTGGGCAATCTTTGAAATGGGAATGATGAGGGAATCTTTTGCTAATTGTATTTGATTTTGCAGGGCAGGAGTTTTGGATCTGTAAGTAGCTATACCGTGGCTGTTGAGTGTATTGTTTTTGAAAGCAGAAGAACAAAAACGATGAATAAACAACTTCTGGAAATTCAACCCAAGGAACTGAAATTCATACGTAAGTCTATGATGGTTTATGTTGATCATGTTTTCTTTGTGGTCATTGAATCTAAGCTGTTAAACAATGCTATCATGATGTGCTTGATTTCTGAGAAGATTAAGGAAGGAGAGCAGCTTAAAGTTCCCCTTGTTGATAGAAAAAAAAAAAAAAAATCTTTACTGGCAAGTAAAGATGTAAACCTTGTTGATGCTTTGTCCTGAATTTTAGGACACCCACGAACTTACAAAGTTTTGATTATCATTTTGTTATTTTAATTTTTCTCTTGACCATGTGCAATGAAACAGAGCAGTAACTTTTCATGAGGAATTTGCTGGTTATTGTTATTGGTGTGTATTATTGTTGATTAATACCCATGGAATATGCATATGGGTATTAATTATTTAGCTGTCTCACTATTATTCATGTATGTTAGATGATTATATGCAAGGATACTGAACTGACAAGTATGGGCATTTTTTCATGCAGTTGAATTGAAGAAGCAAAGTTCATGCTTGGTTCGACTTACCAATAACACCCATCATTATGTTGCTTTTAAAGTATGAAACAGTTTACTTGTTTTTTCAACTTTCAGGAGTGTAATTGTAGTTTTTATTTGATTAGATACAATACACAGATTTTAATATATTCTGGTATGATATTGACAGGTTAAAACCACATCCCCTAAAAAATACTGTGTGCGACCAAATGTAGGCATTATATTGCCAAAATCTGCTTGCGACTTTACTGGTATGCCCTTTTCATATTTCCTTTAATTCATTGTTTCTGTGTTTATATGTATGCGAGTAACTGAAAGCATGCTGTTATTGCTTATGGTGTTTAATAATATATATTGCAAAGCTACTGGTGGCAGTTAATCTGGAATGCACATCTTCTAATTTCACCATTGTCTTCATGTTGTGAAGAAGATTAATATGTTCTCCATGAATTCAAGTCATTGAAGTGCCGCATGAAGGATATCAAACATCTCTTATTTGGAGGGTTGAGGGAAATTTTGCGGTGCAGGGTTGGAAAGCATGAATATAGAACATGTGCCATATAGTCATTGTGCATCAGTCAAATAATGGCTACCAATTTCCTTTGTATTGATGTCTCTGTAAGAAAGCAATTACTACTTGCCCGAAAGAATCAAATGGGTAGACCATACTGTTTGGCTTGTCATGAGTTGATTGGGTAACTTAACTTTGATAATGATGGATAAGTAATTGGAGGATTTATATAGCTTTGCATTAATGTATGCTGATACACTCAGATATTGTTGCTGTATTTTATAAGTGGTTTAATATTTTGACATTTTATTCTGTGCTTCTCCATAATTTCTGATT
>JAWDEX010191875.1:0-12602 GCA_035221805.1 Trichilia hirta
GAAGAATTTCGTCCAAGGAAGAAGAAAGGTTATGGAAAATATTTTATTTTTTATTTCTTAAATAAAAATAATTAATAAATTCCTTTATAGATTTTTCCATTTAATTAAAAATTAATTAAATTAAAATGCTTAAAAAATATAAAGCCAAGTGTGTAATCCAAAATTAAATGCATCTCATGGATCATAACTATCCATATGTAACATTAGTGTAAGATTAAGATTATATCACTTGTTAAGCCTTCATTTGCTAGGATAAAATACTTAATATATAATCACTTATACCATATATAGGCTTAGGTTAACCAATCATATTTCCTTAACTTTATGTATCAAAGTATTGCATAATCTAATTAAGAAAAATTCAAGGCAATTTATGGCAAGACTCAATAGGTTCATCATAAAGCTAGTAGTAGATATAATTCTTAAACTATCCCTCTTAATTTATTTTATTTAATCAATCTTTATAAGGTTAGTCAAATGTGTCTACAGATCAATATTGACACTTAGCCATACAGTATAACTTTCGAATTATAATAAAGTATGAAGCTTCAATTAATTAACATGTCCTTCATTAGTTATAGTGTAATTTAATCCTTTTCTCACATAATGCTTTGATCAAATCAAGGGTATGCTATTATCATCAAATTCTTTTAAATTTAATGCTATGTATAATAAATATTAGATAATGACTCTATTGTGTATTATTATTAATAGCACACTTCTCAATTAAACACAATATTTTATCTCGGTCAAGGATTTTATGAGTTAAATCTATATTATTTACATAGAGTATTCTACTTTAAACATTAAAGTTGACAAATCTTTACTTAAACATTCACATATCTCTACAAATATATTATTATACCTAATAATTACCTATCACAAGTCTTAATACAAACTTACTCTGAGTAGTATCAAAGTATAATAATTCATTTACAAGATAACTACAATGTTATTAAGTTTAAGAATCATTTACATAATTGATACGACAATTGTCAAATTGATAATTAAGTATATTTTGTATTTGAATAAATCGTGTAAGTCGATTCAATGAACTCATATTTAACCAATGAGTATTTATACATTTTCTTTAGTGTCAATACATAAGTAATCTGTGAAATCGATTACTCTCTATCATACACTGAGTAAAGATAATGTATACTAGTCTGTCCAATATTATGAATGCCTCAATTCATAGTTTTATAACTAGAAATTTTTAGGAGTGATACTAATAATATGTAGTCTCCTAAATATAAACTCATTATAATAGTGTATATTGCTTATATTCCATAGGCTTTATCATAATATATAAATAAAACATACACGTAAATATGATAAAAAATAATATAAAATAAAATATTTATTTTATTAATTATAAGATTTACAACAGATGTATAAAATTACAATCACAGATCACATTGTGATTAGCTTTTAGGACATACATCTCTTTCACTAAGCAGATGTTGGAGATCCACATTTTGATCATTTAAGGCATTAGCCTGATTTTTCAAGGTCTACCTACTTATGTGCCTAAACATATTTGCCACCACTAAGAATTATTATAGCCTCTTCGTTGATGCTCTAATACCACAATAATAGGAACTCGACATGGTGGCGGATCTTGATGTATTTACATTATCATTTTTCATTTTCTTCCTTATAGATTCCTTATAGATGGTGCTAAATATTGATGTTCTAATATTATTGAGGCTTAACTCACAAGCAATAGGTAGATTCAAGTCAACGAACACAATTTTGTTAAGTGGGAAACTTTACTTCCGAGCGTTAAGTCTTCCTCAAATACTGCTTCGGTCTACTGCAAAACCTACTCATGCATCAAATTCTAAAAAATAAAGAAATGTCAGAGCACCAATGGGGTTCACTGGTCCCTCCAACAATCAAGTTAGAATATTAATCAATTCAATGACTTGACTCAAGAAAGAAAGAAGAATTTTGTGACAATATTTTAGTAGCATAACAGCACAAAATTAGCCAAAAGATTCCTTTTTCTTTACAAATGCTTACCTATTTATAGAAGGAAGAAGAGAGAAAGACATACGCCATATATCTTTCTCTACGGGAGGGAAATATTTCGACATCCTCTATCAAGAAGGTCGTTAGATTTGACATAAATAACATTATTGTACATTTTCAGATTTATAAGGGCTTATGCGTCCCCATATTTGATCGACACATGAACTTACATTCTCAAATTCCCAATCGACATCATTCCGAAGTTTTCAAGCCATGACCTATATTTTGAAATGAGAAAACGTTTCCCTTCGGTATAATATCATCTTCATCTATATTAACGCGTCAGAAGGGAACGACCAAATCACTCCCTTCAATCGATAATAAATCTTGAATCACTAGGCCATGCATAGTTGCTGTGAAAGAGAGGTTGGCGAAGTAGGTATAACAATATAAATGCATGTATAATGTAAATATATATTTTGTACTTTCCTCTGTATGTATTAGAGCAGGTTTCTTTGTCATGAAAATTGATTTAATGCTTATTGAAGGACCATGGGGTTTTGATACATGTTTGAGATTTTGTTAAATTGTCAAATAATCCACTTGTTTGACAATTTAACATAGGCTAAGGGTTTTCGTGTTTGTTTGCGATTTTAATAATTATTAAAGAAGTTAATTCTTTTTTGATTTATTGCGAAATTATATTTGATAAATTATTTATAAAATTAATATTTGTTGATCTTAACGGCGTATAATTTTATATTTTAATAATAATAAAATATAGTGATCAATCAAATAATAAAAGAAAAAGGATTTTAAAAGTTTTAAGAACTTAAACTTGAAGAGTCAAGCATAAATTTATGGTATTCTTTATATATCTTTTTATGTATGCTTATGTGTATGAATGCTTGTGTGAATGCTTGTGCTTTTAATAATTCAGTAAGCTAGAAAAATATTTCTCTTTATGAGTTAAAATATTTTTAGGGATCATATTGCAATATTTTCAAAATTAAAAAAAAAATGAAAATTGGACCAAATTGTAACAGTTAAAACTACAGAAAACTTAGACCAAAATGCAATATTTTTAAAACTGTGGAAAACTTGGACCAAAATGTAATATTTTCAAAACTGCAAAAGGGGTACCAAATTGCAAGACTTTCAAACTTTAATAGTTGGATTAAAATGTAAGATTTTTAAACTTTGCTTGCAATGTACCGGTCTATCAAAAATAGAAATTTAGTCAACTGAAAGATTGCAGAATTTTAAGTGAACGAGCTTGCAAACTTTGATTGACAAAAAATGTCAATTTGGTCGACTGAAAGTCTAAAAATTTTTAAATTAACAGTCATTTTCTGTTTATGACAACTAATTTTTAATTTGAGGTATAAAAATGAGTCTCTTCTCATTTTGTGAATAACAAGTACGAATTCTTTCAATATACAAAATGTTCACAACATCTTTGAGCTTACAAATTGTAAAAATCATAATTAAAAGTACTTAACACTTCATTTTCTCTTTGTAAAAGAAATTTGTAAAGGGTGTAAATTTATTCAATTTTTTATTTATTTATTTATTTTTTTTTATATCCAAAGAGAAGTGAAAGAAGTGGATCTTTTACTTAATTTATGTGAGTTTAAGTGATTTTACTAGAGATTCACTTGTAGAAGATTGAAGGAGTCCAAAATTCTCCTTAGTGTAATTTGAAGTCTTTGGTTTGAAAATCTTGATATTAGTAAAAATTTTCAAGTGAAGTTTAAAGAAATAAATGTAAATTAAAATTTGTCGAATTACTATAAAATTCTTGTGTTTGATTTCTTCTCTCTTCTTTCTCTAATTTACTTATGTTATTATTGTTATTTATTGTGGTAGTTGAATACTTTTGATAGGTGAAAAATTAATTTGCTAGTATCAAATTTTTAGAAACTCAATTCATTATCCTCTTGCATTCCATGCTTGCATTTCAATATTAAGTAATTGAATTTATATTAATTCTTAAAATAGTTTACTTTAGGTTTTTTAAATTAATTATTTCAAATTTTAATTTAGTGAAGTATAATATCAAAAATATCTTTTGTAAATATTAAAAATTAAGAAAATAAGTAAATTTATTTATGTTCAATTTTTAAATTAATAAATAAAAAAATTACTAATATTATTATTTCATTGCTAGAAACATTGGGCATTGACCTAGTAAAAAAGAAGACAATTGCATAACGACATGACTAGTGATGAGTAGGATTATAGTATGATTATTTCTCCAATTATTTGACAAATAATACTATTTATTATTATTTGAAAAATATAAATAATAATTTTATTTCACAAATAAAAGTATTAAAATAAGTAATAAATTTTTTACTTAAATTTTCAAATAAAATATTCATAATTTACTTTATAAAATTTTGACTAAATAATTTAATATGTCTATTTTAATCATTATACTAACAACCACATTTTTATAATTATTTTATCAACCTCATTTTACAAATTAATCAGATGATAAGTAATTTTTCTACACTTCTCTTACTAGATATTTTTATTATATTATTTTAAATTTTATAACAAAGTTAATTATTTTGGGAATGCAATATCTATATCTATTTATCTATCTATCCATATATACTACAAAATAATTCTATCTATCTATCTATCCATATATGCTATAAAATAATTTTATAGTTGAATGAATTAATCAGGCAGTTAGTTTAATTATAGATATCATCATGTCTATGAAAGTAAGCAAGCATTATTTTTAAGGTAAGATGTCGATTTCATTAAGAATATAATTAGTTGTAATCTCTTATCTTGAGATCTTAGGGTGATTCTATTAATCCTCTTACAATATGTGACCTCCCAACAAATCACTTCCTTCTATTGGTAGTTTAAAATTCATGTCAAAATAGTATAGGTAAATTTAAAAAATTATATATATATAAAATTTTTTATTTTTTTTTATTTTAAATAAAATATTATTAAATTTTCAAGAAGATAAGTAATAATATTCTGTTAACCAATGAACTACCACCACATTTGCGTACACATTTTGCAATCATTTTCATAGCCTTTCACATCACTAGTTTAAATAGCAATTTTCGCGTCGCATCTCTTTCTCCATCTGTGAATAACTTAAACAAATAAAGAAGGAAACTGATAATCGATGTTATAATTGAAAACGATAGGCCAAATTCTCTGTCTACCAAATGTTGTGTTCATACCACATGTTTATTATTCTAATCCCAATTCTTCCATAACGTATGTATAATATTGTTCGGTATACAAATTTTCTATATAAATTTAATTATATAAAATTATATAGCATAAGTATATATTAATTATCATCACATATTTTATATTATTATCGTAATAAAAAAAATATAAAAGTAAAAAATTATATAATAATAATAATATAATTATTTTGAAATGTTGTGGATATTTGCGCATGAGAAGTCTATAACTATATAAAAAGAATTATAAAATTTACAAGCTACTCGAGGTAATGAAAAATATGTTAGCTTGTCTACTAATTTTATTTTTTTGTGAAATACCCCTTATCCCTCTCATTTTTTTTAATATTTTGTTATGCCTTTATCATTAGTCTTTTTTTCTTGTGTGTGTCGTTTAAATATGAATGATAAATTTTATAGTTTTTAATATTATTTTTAATATTTTTTAATTATTTAATGAATCAATATCATATTATTTGTAATCCACATTTTAGGATACACTAACAAATATTATATGATTGTGATTTGAAGTTTCCTAAATGAGTAAAAATATACACATATTCTATCTAATATATGGTGTAGTCTAAATATTTACGTTTACATTTAAGTGGAACAATTTTTACACTCATTATTATTCACCGAAAAAATCTCGAGCCAATAAAAATCTCCACGTGGATGGAAGTGAGTCCCCATATCTAATGTATATATATTTAGATTATATACAAATATTGACCATTAAAATTGATCTTCAAAAAGAGGACAACAAATGAAATGAGGTTATATATATGGAAGTGGGGCATCTTTATCTTTTATTTTTGCGGTTCTGGGAAGATGAAGGTGGGGGTAATGATGTGAAATCCATGAAATAAAAGAGTTTCTTCTTCTTCTTGCTCTTCTTCTAGGAAGGAGATGTGGGTTCCCACTCTTAGTACCGTAAAGAATCCTTTCCCTTGGTCACTCATAGCATGCAATAAAAGACAGTGCATAAGACAATCTTCTTCCTTCTTTAAAGTTAGGGTTAGAGTTTGGTAAATTACGTCTCTACTCAAGAGCCAGCATGGCTATAGCAGGAGCTACCCTCAAAAAATTCATTAATTATATTTTTATTTAATTAAAATATCATTATATATAATATAATTTTTTTTCTATATATATTATTCTTTTATTTTATTCAATTCATAGATTTATATATATTTCTCTTAAATATATTTGTTTGAATATGTTATAATCTTTTTTTATTCTTGTTAACACAAAAATAATATTTTAATAAAATTTTATGCATAAAATAATTATTTTAATTTAAGATTTAATGTTAAAACAACATTAAGAAAATTAATTAAAATAAATAAATATAAACAATTAAAATCAGTAAAATTAAAATTTTACATTTATCAAAGATAAAATTTTTAATATTATTTATGTTTTTTAACAGTCCCTTTTAACTTTTTTTTTTCCGAAATTACAATTCATGCATCATAGGAGTTGTATTCAACATATAAATTACTTAATAAAAAAATTTTAATATTCAAAATTTACAAGTATTATTTTCAAAATATTTTCTTAATTTATAGTCTAGGTTGATATCAAATTCTGGCTATGCCACTAAGTCAAGTGCATTCATTTTTTCATTAGGTTTCTTGTTGTAATTTTTAATTTTTTTGCTAATTTTTAAGTTTCATGGTAAAATTTTTAATTTTAAGCTTTGGCTAAGAATACAAATTCTACAAATAATTTGTACAAACAAATGTGAAATAGTCTATGTTTAGTACATGTTCTATATGATATTTTTTTACTCACATGAATTTTCATTTATTCTTATCATTTGTTTTTACTTTGTAAATTCTTCTTATTTCTCTGAAAGTATAGGATATGTGAGAATCATGTAACATTATTATATATATATATATATATATATTCCTATTTTAATTCTATAGTTTATTAGATATTGGTAGCATATGTGAAACTGGTGAAAAATATGTTGAGAATATTATATAGGAAAACAAAACAATTCGTTTAACGTTAAATTAAAAGTTACTCTAGAAGGAATCATTGATTTATATAGTCTATCACAAATATCTATGTAAAACGTAAAATGCATATTTTTTTCCATGCATGCATGAGCATGAAACGCGCAATTCCGTGTGAATAACGTTGCTGCTGTTGCCGTAATCTGTCCATGTGAGAGATGGAGACATTCGTGGGAAAATTAATTGGTGTCCCCCCCAAGTCTCTGCGGCTATTATTCTTTCGAAATTTCCTTGAAAAGGACAATTAATTAAATTCATGTTGTGTATTGAAATTGAAGGAAGAATACTACTTACGGCTGCTTTTGTGAATAGTTTGTAACGTTCTGAAGAAGAGTAATGTTGTTTAAAGAATAAAATAACAAGAAACTTCGTTTGCTTGGTATGGTAATTTCCTCGTTGTTAAAGTGGAGAGGATTCACGAGCTGCAACTACTTGGGTCGTTCTACAATATAATATAAAGAGTTATGGATAATAGGAATTGTTAACTTTTAATTTCGTTCAATGATAGGTTTATTAATTTCATCTAATGAAATATATCAGTTCTATTATTAATATCTTAATAATATTTTAGTATTATAACATTTTTTTATTAAAAAATAATTAAATTAGAGACTTGATATTACTTACTTTTATTTTTTAAAATAAAATTATCATGAACGTTTAATAACTCTAATTTTTAATAAAATTTATTCTTTTTCAATTAATTTTTAAGGCTATTAATTTCTACAAATTTCACCTAATTATAGCTATCAAGCTGCCAGAACTCATGGATATACTTCATTATCTATTTCTACCTCGTCGATGAAATTTCGGTCATGAAAATTTATTGTATTTAAAAGACAAAGAAAAAGAATGATAGTTAGGCTCCCTTAGAATATCAATAAAAAGTCTTAAGCCCTTTAACCAAATTCTAATAAATAAGAAACCCGATATTGGTATAATATTCAAATTACTTTTATTAAAATGTGTATTATAAAAGATTTTCAGGCAAGTCCGGTTCACTGTTTGAAAAATTAAACATATTTGGTCTATTATCTAAAATTCTCAACATATTTAGTTATATATTTTGTACGTTATTGAGTAAACCCAATAATTTATCCAATATGTCGGGTAAACTTGGGCATTATTATTCAGTTAATTATTTTTAGCAAATTTGCCAATAAACTAAGATAATAATTGATGAATGAGTTTAGGATTTGATCAAATAGCTTTGTATTGAAAATTGGATTGAAAAATGTGTTAATTTTCTTTGCTAAAGAGAGTTGAAAGGGAAGAAAAGATGAAATAGTTTTAGGTTTTTTGTGTTTGGTATATAGAAAGTTTAAATAAAGGTATAATAGGAATTACCAAAAAAAGGGAATCAAAATTATCAGAATGTATTAAAGAGTCTAAAATGGTTACTTCATTTCTTAGTGATCCTATTAAATAAATATAAATAAATAAATAAATAAAAACTCTTAATATTACGGTATAGTGATTTGTATGTTACAACTGTATAGAATAACAGCTTGAAGTGTCAACTATTAATATAAAAATATATAAATTTTAATAAGAATTAATATTATCAAATATATTTTTTTTAATTTTACATTCAAAACATAATTCAAATACTACAATCCCAAACAAATAATTTGGTAATCTTCTGCCACAACAAGCTTTAGTCAATTAAGTAATAAATTTTAGAAGACAACATATTGGCAAGAGAGAAAATATGCGAACAATAATAACCCAGCATCATCATTTATCAAAATACAAGTACTTAATGAATCTCCACAACATTAAGACTTGCCGTTTTCATCTAGGGAAAGAAGAAGATTCAACCAAGCACCGTATTCTCCAACACATCAATTGTATTACGAGTATGTTTGGCTTGAGGTTGTGAAGGGTGGAAAGCAGGGACAGAGTCCCAGTGTGATCAGTGGGTGTTGGATTTTTTCTAATTTAATTTTGTCTAAAAAATTACTATCAACTCCCTAAATTATTACTTAGACTCTGTTAATTTATATTTACTCCCACAAGTTTTATTGTTAGCAAATAAGCCCCCTATCAATGTTTGTTTTCTTTCCTCCGTCGCTGGTTGAAACGAAAGAAAAAGTGAATACGAATCCGCTGGTAGGAATTTAAATTCTTGTTTAAAAGAATCGGGGAATTTAAATTCCTCTGGTAGGAATCCTCACTCCTTCTCCTCACATTTTTTGTTTTCAAATTTATAATCAAACAATTGTAATTTAATTAAAACTTAAAATAATTTACTATAAAAGGTTTAATAAAAATATTAAATTGTCACGCCGAAGAATTTTAATAAAAATATTAAATGCCTCATAACGATCTTTTAAAAGAAAAATTCAAGTGCATCAAGCATAGTCACCAATAAATATAAAAAAATATAACTAAATTTCATTTTTGACACTACCTTACTAAGACTCCAAATGCCTGAACGGAAAATGTGAAATGGTGACATAGCTTGTTTATTAACTCGATTGGGATATGAACTTCTAAAGTGTTTTCCTAACACTACTCACTCTAAAGAAGAAAGCTTGAAAACTTATTCATTGTTGACAAATTAAGATGACCCAAACACTAATAAATTTATGATGGAGTGACAACAGAACAGACAGTTGGATGTTTGTCACAACAAATAGTACAAATCATGAACTTAACATCTTGTGCCAATAGCCTTTAGTGTACTCTTGACCCTACAATAAACAAGAATCAAAAGAAAAAGAAATAATGCAATTTAGAATGCCTAATAATTTACTTACAAATAACAAATTAAAAGGTGAGGAAGACACATAAAGTACGAAATGTAAAATGTAGTCAACAAACAATTCTATAGTACCAACACCTTGTGTAGAGATTTTTATAGCATTAGCTAAGATGACAAAAGTAGGTATTTTAGGATATGCAATATGAGTAAACACCGACTGATTACTGGATATATGATCAGTAGCACCTAAGAGAAGAATCTATAGCCATATAAGTGAAGAGGATGGGGATAAACAGATAGTAAGATAACCTATATGTGCAATAAAAGCAATGGTTAAAGTAGATACGCTCTTAGAAACTCAAAACTTGAAAAACTGCGCAAATTCAACTTCAAGATGATCTATTGACATTTTTGAAGTAATCTTTAGAATAAATGTAATGACTGGTAATTGACTGTCTCTAATATCCCATAAATAAGGAATAAATGTTATGAATGGTAATTGACTTTCTCTGATGTCCCACAAATAGCAAATCAAAATTTGAACCAAATTAGAAAGAAAATTAATAGAAAACCAACACCAAAACAAAAATAAATCAAATCAGAAATCGAACCAAAAATGGACCGAACCAAAAATAAAACCAAACACAAAAATAAACAAAGCCAAAATTAAATCGAATTAGATTGAAGAGATTGAAAATTGGACCAAACCAAAACTTAACCCAAACTGGATTGAACTGGACCTAAAACTCGATTCTTACCTCAACATGATTTCAACAGCGAAGGGTAAGGAGATCAATGGTGGAATTGCTCGAGGTTTGATCACAGTGGTCTCCGATCGATACACAATGGCGGTCAACAATAGCAAAGACAATATAGGGTTAGGGTTTTCTGTTTCTCTTCTTCGACATCTTTCCGGCAACGTATAAAGGATGAATGGTCAGATCGTAGCTGCCAGATTCTTCTAAGTTGAACGATGAACACCGCTCAACGAATAATGATAAATTACCGTGGTGATAGTTGTTAGCGATGGTGAATAGTTACAAAGTTTTATGGCTTTGATACTATGAATCAAGGAAGAAAATGTACTTCTGCCTAAGTTATTTTGATACGAACTAACTATATATACAATCAACTGGAAAATTAAAAAGGAAAGTAGATGATTCCTAGTCTAGGTTAATTAATAGTTAACATATATTACTAACAATTCGAAAAATATGATAAAGAGAGGACGGAAAAACAAATGAAGAAGAAAGTAATTCCATGCTCTCACTAGGATTCTGTCTACCTACAATAGAGAGATTGCCTAACATCTCAACACTACCCCGGATATAAAAATATCATATGATTCTTCTCTCCTTTAGCTCATGCCACTCTCTAAGTGATTTCAGCTTATCTCGTCTCCAATCATTTTTCAAGTTTTACATTTTTCTTTCTTTTTTCCACTGTATATGTTCTTGTAGCAAAAACCTTGAGAGCTAAAAACTGCGTTGATGTGAAAAACCACACAAATCAAGTATTCGAAATATACCTAAAATTCAAAGCACTACTTGCACGCTAACATTTGCAAAAGCATTTGAAGCTCAATCACCTTCCTAAAAATATGTTGGAACTAAAATTCAACATTTACCCTATATAAAAAAATATGTCCAACAAGTTCTTCATATTAGCGGAACCCAAGGTCCACATGTGTTATTGGTCTTTCTGTTAATAGGACCCCATCAACTTGGAGTAAACCCATTCCGCCAAGAATAAGATTATCCATGTTGAAGAGATGACATTATTATCATTATAGATGCTTTCCTTTAAAACATGCAACCCTCAAAACAAGAATTTCACCATCATTGCAAAAAATATAACTCCTGAAGCACAGGTCTTTATATGACGAAGACAAAAGAAGCCAAAAGATAGCGCTCAAAATCTTTGAATTAACTTTGCTTTCATATGAGTTTTCTTGCCAGCAACAATTTTAGAGGTTAATGTTACTATTTGAACCCTTATCTATAATCTTAAACTTCTACAAAAAGAGGTTAACTTAACATAGTATAGAGCAAGTTTTGACGCAAAAAAATCATACATACAAATCTCCTTATTGCATTTGCATTTGTATTTGTATTGTCTCTATGTCAGTCTTTTGTATCTGTTTGAGCTTGATCCATATTGTAAGCCCATTGTTAATTTGGTCTCGCATGAGAGGTGGCCTGTTAAAGCTTAGCTATTGGTTGGATCCTTCTCTATGAGCTTAAGCTTTATTGTTAAAAAATGACTTTCTAAGGAAATTCAAATGTCAAGTCATGCATTTTTTTTTACATCATTTGCACTATATATTATCGCTTAAGCAGTGCCTAAAGCCAAAAACTTGTTTGCGACACCATCATTTGGCAGAGAAATCTTTGAACCAATTGACATATATTATCTATTGATATATATTGTCTTTATTATCAGCAATCCCATATAGAGGCACCAGTAGCTCTAGATAACGCAAGCCGCAAATAATTCCAATTATTGACATCAATGAAGATATAAGGAAATTAATTATGCACCACCACAACATTAATCCAAGAAATTTTGTGTACAACTTGACAGAGGTTCAACACTTACCTGGTCAATGGAGAATTATTGTAATCCTTGAGTTCCTCTATTACTCGGTTTAAGGTACATTCAAAGCTGAAA
>JAWDEX010191886.1:0-12599 GCA_035221805.1 Trichilia hirta
TATTAATATAATTTCTAATAGTTAAAGAAAATGACTACATTTTTATAGTAAATAAAAAGATAAAATAATAGTAACATTTATGTAGACTAGCTTAGCAAAAATCAAAAAGAAAATAGTAAACACCTACATTATTGGTAAGTTTATCAAAATTATCTTAATGGTTAGTTTAAAAATATATACATATCGCTATCAAAATTCGACGCCTTGAGCTAAGAAACAAACTTATTAAATAATTTTAACAGAATGATTTGAAAATTAAGCCTCATGTCATTATCACAAATTCGACACCTCGAACATGAATAAAATTTACAGAGGACAAAATTGAGTTATGACATTATCTTTTTGAAATTAAGCAGTAGAGCGACAATTTATCTCATTCTTAATATGATAGATTTTAGTCTGTACTTTAACTCTTAAGCAATTGATTGATAAATTGCAAACTTTTATCTATGACCTATTAAAGGTAGTTTGAGTAGATTGATCAATGAAAAATAACAAAAAATACAAACTAAATTTTATGCTTTGTCTATAACTTTTCTTCTTTATGATTTGAATGATAGTATGATATTTCTTTTTTGTTTAGTTCGTTGTAGGATTTTTTAATAAATTCTATCTCAAGTGATATCTTCTATATTTTATCTGTCTATATTTAAAAGTTACAAAAAATATCTTATATTAGATAGGATACGAACAGTTGATATTAAATAATATTAGAATTATAAATATTATTATATATTTTTATGTGCTTAAGTATATTTTATTATGTTATAAAAAAAAAGAGAGAGATTAACTTACAAGTGTTTGATTTCTATGTAGATGACTGAGTAAAGAATCATTTTTTCTCCTCTCTTCGATACTTGAGATGCATCTTAGTAATGTTATTATCATTTAGTTTTAATTTTAAAATTTATAATAAGGTCTTAGTATTTGCTTCTGTTTGAATTATTCAAATTTGTGAATTCTCATATTATTAGTTGTTTCTTTATAAACCTATTATACAAGAATTTTATAAACTATTCTTATTACACATATATATATTTTGATACATGATTATGGGCTATAAATTGAGAAATTTAAACTATTTTTTGACAATTTTATTAGAGAAAATATCTAAGGGCATTGATAAAAATATAAAAAAAAACAAATATAAGCTTTATTGATAAGGATTAAGGATGAGCTGTACCTTAGTATCATATTTAACTATATAGAATAAGTCTTGTATTTAAAAAAAAAGAAAAAAATTAAATAAAAGTATTGTTAGAAAGTATTAAGAATAAACTGTGCCTTAATGATATTTTTAACTATATAGAAAAATTCTTATATTCTTTTAAAAAAATAGTAATAATAAGTATTTATAACTTGAAAAGACTCATAGAGATGTTTTAAAACCTAATGTCCTAAGACCAACTAGTTTGGGAGTCATTAGTTGATTAACTAATTAAAAAAAATATAATTTTTAAATAAAATTTTATTCAAAAGATATTGATTCTAGTAAAATAATAAGAATAATTTTGACTGATTAAATTCTATAAGTAATGTGTTACTTTAAACACAAAAAGTGGTTTATAAATTTTTTGTTTATAGATTTTGTGATTTTTGCTTAAAAATTTATTTTAGAATTTACTTATTTAAAAATATTAAAAAAATAGAATAATAAGTATTTTATTTGCGAATTTTTATTTTAAATCATTACTAAATGTTATTATTTTTAATAATAAGTCAGTTAGAGTTTGTTACGAATACTTAAAAGTGTATATTTAGTAAAGTTACATTTATTTTTTTTATTATGGTGAAATACAATAATTAAATTGTACTTTTAACTTTAAATTTAAAAATAAATTTATTTGTAATTATTGTTTAATTTCTTTCTCAGCACAACATTCATAAAAGGGGTATAATATTTTAAATATGAAGGTAATTCAAGTAATTCTTGTTTTTGTAAAAAGAAAATTTAAATACCAATAACTTTTTAATTTATATGATCTTGAAATTGGGAGGCTAAAAATGTGAAAATTGGGCCAAAAATAAATCTATTTGCAGTATAGTCTAGCCTAACCTATTTTTGATATTTAGGCCGTATTTTTTAAAATACTTAGAGTTTGAATATGTACGTTATATGTATGTAAAGCTAAAATAAAGTTCAAGAAATTTTATGTTTAAGTAGCAAACAAATTATAAGAAATTCGACTCCGAAAAATTTAGTCAAGATTAGGTGTATGATTAGAGCAAATTTTCGAGGATTAGGTGTATAATTTATCAAATTTATCAATCACTTTATTGATAATTTGGCTACCAATTTGCCTATAAATGCAAACTCTTTCTTTGATTAAAGAACATGTTTGAAGAGGGGAAAAAGCTAGGAGGACGTTTTTATAGAGAGAGAGCAAGAAAAAAGAGAAAAAAAAGAGAAATTTTATTATTTTAGTTTTAGAATCTCTTTTCTTTTATAATTTTTCTTTTTAATCTCTTAGTTTATGCTTGAAAATTATGATTTAATAGGTATGTATTTTATTCTTTTAAATGTTATTTCATATTAATAATATCTCTTTTAATTATTATTTAATAATTATTATTTATAAAAGGCTAAGCTTTCTACTATTTATTTATTTAATTTTGTGCTTATTTATGAAAGGCAAAGCCTTCTACTCCCTTTTGTTATATATTTATTATAATTTACTTTCTTGTAATTTTTTTATATTATTTAATTTCTTACAATTTACTTGTAATTTATTTTTTTATTTATTTTCTTGTAATTTAATTTTTACTATTCTTATGAAAGGCTAAACCTCCCACTTCTTTTAATATATTTTATTTATTTTCTATTTATTTTTTTACCTTATTTAAAATTCTTGTTAATTTTGAGTAGGAGACTTGACCTCCATTTGTTTTAATTTTTATTTATGTAAATTATTTATATTATTTAATATTGTATCCATTCAATTGTTGTATTTGTAATGTTATTTTTGGTAAAATAAAAATCCATATTATTTTGCTAGTTAATAAGCATTAAATATAAAATTAGTTAAGACAGTAGAATATTTTTTATATTTTATATTTTTTTAATTAATAAAAAAGGTTAAGATTATAGAATATTTTTAATATTTTCTTTTTTTTTAGTTTAATATTTTTTAAAAAATTAAGATAACAAAATATTTTATTATTCTCCCTTCCCTTAGTAAAATAGTAAAAAAAAGAATAAAGTAAAATTAAATAAATTAAAATTTAAGGTCATAATAGTTGTAATAAATGTTTTCACAAAAATTGTGAGGTGTCTAACACCTTTTCTATACTTAATAAACCTCTCAAACTTGAAATCTAATTTTTTAAGTGATCTATCCTATTATTGTTTGAATAGATGGCAACTCTATTTTTTTTTACGTTTAATTTTTGGGTGATGTTAATAACTTGGTGATTCTACTAGAGACACACTTTTTAAAAGGGTTAAACTATTAAAATATTTAATCTTGAATTTATTTTATTTGACAATTTTACTTTTACTTATTTTGTTGCATTTGGCGTAAAGTACATTATAAGCTTTCCTTTTGTTACGAGTTATTTTATTTTAATTTTTTTTCTATATATTTTCTATTGATGCTTTTTCACACACAACACATATATATTATTTATTCCAAATGAGGTAAATTTGACCTATAAGTAAATGGGTATTCATAAAGATTAAGCATGGTGAATATCACTTGAGTACTTGTGACTCTTCTTTCAAGTTTATCATATATTTTAAATTATAAGAAGTTTGATAAATGCCACTCAATTGTATTGAGATATGTGAGACTTGATATTGATTCATTAAATCAATATTGAGAAATATCTAATTATAAGAAAAATGTCTAATAGGTAACTATATACAGTAAGCTTAGATGAGAAGCCAACTTAGAAAATCAACCATAAGTTTAGAAATATCTGTGTTTAGGATAAAAGGGAGTATTTAATTTGTTTTCTTTTCTCATCTTTTACTTTAATAAACTTAATAGGTAAAAATAATTACTCTCGAATCAAAGAAAGTTTATCAATAGTCTTTCATTCTTGCACATTAACGTAAAAAAAGAATGACTGAGCATATTAATGAGAGTGCAACCACCTTTACTATTAGAAGAGAATCTAAGAATGAATAAATAAGTAAAATAGAATCCTTTCTCTATCAATTGGTTAGTCAATAAATTATTGAGTCTAGTAAAGCATTTAGTTTCTTGTTCACTTTTATAAATAATGCTATTTTTATAAAGAAATTACACGAAAAAGATCTAATTTTTTAATTTTTATCTTAGCTTACTCTTAATCTAACTATAAATCCAATCCAAGTTCTATTAACTGAGACAAGAAGGCATCCAATTACAAAATTTTCCTAAACAAATAATTCTATAATATCTATAAAAGATAAAAAAATAAGGGTCAAAACTAAAATATAAAAGATAGAAGATGCTCTAAAATTCATTTAGGAAATCCAGAACTATAGGCTGGTAGATATTAATTTATTATGCTTTTTTTCAAAAATTTAAAGTCTTCCTAAGTTTGAACCAAAACTTATAAAAAATATTGATAATGGATGTCCAAGAGCTTATCAATCTATATACTATTACAAGATAGCTCAATATGCTGATAATGAATCTCTTATTATGTATTTTTTTTAAGAAAGTCTAATTAGCACAGCTGATATTTTGTTTTCTACTCTAGACAAAAATGAAATCAAGATTGATATCCTTATATGTTTTTAATGATGAATAAAATCACACGTTTATGTGATAATACAATTTAATTTGATTTGTAAATGTCATATTGATTTGAGTGTTTGATTAATTTATGGCATTATTTAAGTGAATTGATAAAAATTAATGAATTGGTAAATAATTTGATATTATTGATAATTTGACTAATTTATTGATGAAAATGTTGATTAATTATTGTTTAACTTGAATAAATCGAGCTGAAATATGCTAATAATAAATTAAGTTAAGTGTCCTGAAGTATAGATACAATTTTTGTAAGTTTTGACACTAACAAAAGTACATATCAATATTATAAAGTAAACGTGTTGACACCCGAAGTAAAGGTATTGACACCTTAACCAATACAAGTAGAAGTATCGATATCTCATGAAGAATGTGAGGATATCTTGACAAATGTATCAATACCCTGAGCAAAAGATAGTTCGACACCTTGTGAAGGACGGTTCAACACTCTGCTCTAAGAAGGCAAAGGTATTGACAACTTGGAAAAAGATATCAACACCTTTGAATGCCAAAAATTTAGAAAGCAATACATGTAAACATATCAATATCAAATGCTAAAGAAGTTGACATTTATGCATTGAAAAGGTAAAGGAATTGATACCTTTATCAAAGGTATCGACACTTTTTGTGGAATTGAAGTTATAGTGACAATTTTTGAGCATTTATTACAGGAATTTATAAATGACTCAGAGTGATGTTAAAGATACTTACCTAAAAAAATAAATTCTATCGAATTTATAAAAGGGAAAAAAGAGAAAAGAGAGAATATTGATGTTGGCAATTTTTTAAAAGAATATTCTTTATAACATTTACAAATATCTAGTGAGAGAAATCTCTACAACTTTTATTATTCATTGAATATTCACTCTAAAAGAGAGTTATTTTTTTCTTGTTACTATCTTATTAGATTGCTTTTTACACGTTTATAAAAAAAGACTTGTATTAGGTTACTCTTTATCAATTTATAATAGAAGATTTGTATTAGGTAACTCTTCACTTGGACTAAAGAAAGATTTGTGTATGGGTTGCTTTTGACTTGTAAAATAAGAAGATTAGAGATTAAAGTCGAGAAGAGTGAACGTAGGCATATTACTAAACCATTATAAATTTTGAGTTTGCTATCTCTCTACAACTCTATCTTTTTATTTTATTCTTTTTGAGTTCACCAAAAATTAGCATATCAATTCAAGATTGCATATCCTTGCTTTTAAAATTTAATTAATTTTTCATTTTACTCAATTCACCTACTCTTAAGTGATAATTACTAGGCTAATAAGTTGTATCAAAGCCTATCTCACTCATTTTTTAAGATTAATTATCTTAGAGTAGTAGGTCATAAATGGCATCTAACAGCATTCCAATATAATTAGTTGAAGGACAGTCTACACTTAAACCTCTATTTTTTGATGGTGCCATTAGGCTTATTGGATAAAGTGTATGTAAATATATTTTAGCGCACTAAATTTTAAAATAGTGACTATTATAGAAGATGGGTGCAAACCTTCAATAATAAATAATGAAATCACTAAAGAAGTTAAATCGAAACCTAAACATGAGTGGATAACAGAGAAAAATACTATTTTATATTAATAACAAAGCAATAAATGTTCTATATTGTGTACTAGATAAGACAAAGTACAATAGAATATTTAGTTGTGATACTGCAAAGCTATTTGGGACATGTTAAAAGTTATTCATGAGGTAATCAGTAAAGTCAAAGATTTTAAAATTAGCATGCTCGTAAATAATTATAAACTATTTAAAATAAAACCTTATAAAAGTATAAAAGACATGTGTACTTATTTTACTAACATTGTAAATAGTTTAAAAACACTTGGTAGAAGCTACTCTAATATAGATATAGTAATAAGGATATTAAAGAGTTTGCTTAAATCATAGGAGGCCAAAGTGATAGTTATCAAAAAATCTAAGGATCTAAGAACTTTACCATTGGAAGAACTTCTGGGTTTACTAATGATTTATAAACTAGAAAGAAGGAGAAACGAAGACGAAGATTGTAAAAAGGGAAGAAAATTATTGCTTTAAAAGGAATACGGTAAGAAGAAGAAGAGAGTAGTGAAAAAGAATCAAATAAAGAGGATAAAAAACTGTTACTCATAACTAAAAAGTTCAAAAAGTTCTTTAACAAAGATAGAACTAGAGGAAGAAATTAGAGAAAAAGGGACCAATTGAGAAATAATAAGCTTAAAAGGAATAAAGAAAAAGAGAAAGAGACTAAAGTTATATGCTACAAGTGCAAAAGGTTAGGTCATACCAGACTTGAAAGCCTATTAAAAAGGATAAGAAAAAGAAAGCTATGGAGATTTTTCAAGTGAAGAGAGCAGTACATCATTAGAAGATGAATGAGCCAATTTATGCCTTATGGGAAAGCAAGATACAGAGGTAATTTCACTCTCTCATAATTCCTCATATTATGATTCTAGTTTCACTAATGAAAATGATGATTTAATGCATGATGAATTGATTGAGTTGTATGAAGAATTGCATTCTAATTTTGAGAAATTGTGTGTTAAGTATAAAATGATTAGAAAAAGAAGCTCATTGCTTGATAAAGAAATTAAAAGTCTAAAATAACAAGTTAGTGAGTTGTAAAAGAAATATGAATGTAGTTGTGCTAAAGAGATAGACCAATTAAAGAGAGAAAATAAAACCTTAGATGGTAAAGTATATGACTTGAGAGGTGTTTGTAAAGTATACCCTAAAACTATTTATGTTATTGATTTTGGGATTTTATATTGAATAATATTTGTAATACGTACAGTACATATTTGTTAATAAAGATTTTTTTTAAAATTAATTTATATGTGTACGTTGCTTTCTCTTCTTATTCATACTAATGTAAGAGTACACATATAAATTATTCAGATAATTTAGTTATTTAAATAGTTCTCTATGAAAGCTATATCTATCGGGCATTAATATTGTACAGTGGGCAAATTAAATATTTTCGATGAATATCATAAGAATGATATTAGTATGGATAATATGATAGTTATATTATTAGGATATTAATATGGATTGATAGTTAGAGAACTATTTTTCAACTGTGACCAAAGATATAATGAATTATATAGAAGTATGATGTTAATAATTCATTATATAATTTTATTAGTGTAGTAACTATTCCTTTAACCTGAGATGTTATTGTCATTTTTTGGTATGAATACACATAATTCATGTGGTGTATAAATATAAGACTAATCATATCTTGTATATTAAAGTTAATTTATTCATGTGTTATTTATATCAAAATGTGAATGACTGTTAATATGAAATCCGTTTACTCGATATTAAAGTTTTAAGATTTCGTTAACTCAATCTAAATTTGAGTTCTCTATCAAACATTGGTAAATGCCTAAAATATAAATCTTTGGCTGAAACAATTAAAATTTACATGAGAGAGTTTCATGGTAAAGAGTTTAGAGTATAACGACCAAAAATTCCAAGCAGAAATTGAGTTTAGGAATTTTGACATTCATGAGCCCTAATTTAATTAAGATTAGATGAATGAAAAGAATCTATCCACACAAAATGTATAATTAAGCATAAAATATTTGATAAAGTATTTTTTTATTGTGAATTAGGGGTTATGGCACATTATTAGATGTTAATTATAGTTAATGAGTATTCGAATAGTTCGGAACTAGATCAATGAAATTGATTTTGGTTCACGGCTAATATCACAATAAATTTAAGAGGTCATAATATAAACTTATGATCATTATTATTATTAAAAAGAGTAAATATTATCTGCAATAGTATAATACTTCGTATTTAAGTCTAAAGGCATTTTAGTTATTTCACTAAGTTAAAGATATTTTTGTCATTTTTAAAAATTTATGTTTGGGAGATTTTTATGGTTAATTGAGATAATATTGATAAATGTTAGGTATTTTGAAGGATTTTGGATGAAGTTCGGTAAGTTTAGAAAAATTTTCATGTGGTATTATTTGTGCACTCGAGCTTTCGAGTTAAACTTTTGTTGATTGAGGAATTTAATTGATGATAATTTTGTTATTATGGAAAGAGAATAGAAATATAATTGTATAAAAATAAGAATGAGTGAAATCAGAGCGAAAATAAGAGAAAAATTAGCATTTGAAGTTGACTGTGGACTTGGACGATATTTTCAAAGGTTTATGTAAAATTTTTCCAAGGGATTTGACAAAATTTTTCCATGTATCAATGATTAATTAAAAGTATCAATATATTGTTTTAAGTGTATTGATATATATGTGCGGGTGATAAAACTGAGAGGCATAAATCATGCAGACTTCATCCTTTTTGAGCAGTCTATAATATTTTGACTATATCTTAAGTTATAAACTTTGATTTAGATGATTCTTGATTCATTAGAAATATAATTCAATTATATATAACTTTTATATAATTATTTCCTCTTATTAAGTTATTTACTAGCTCAAAATAATTGATTTTAGAGACTCATCTGCAAATAGGATAATCTTGAATAGCCTTTAATTTTCAGAGCATGACTTTTCACAAGAATATCAAAATCCATTGATTCTTAACCTGTTTGAAAGTTAAAATAATTATATACAACTTTTGTGTTTATAATTAGATCTAAATCATTTGTTATAAGGTTTATAAAAGGATAAAAATTTACATTATAGAAGAAGCTGCAAAACAACGAGTGTTGATATCTAGGATTGGAAGTATCAATACTTTCACTCTTAAGTATTAATACATAGATAGAAAACTAAAGAATTAACATAAGTATTAATACTAAAAATAAATGTATTGATACCTATATTTAAAAGTATTGATACTCAAACAAAAGTATCGATACTTTATGAAAAAATAAACTATTTTAAGGAGCGTTTGACACCCAGATCAAATGTATCGATACCTTGGTAAAAGTATCGATATATTTTGATGAAAACTATGTCTTAACTAAAAAAATCAAATGTATTAATACTTAAAGCAAAGGTATCAATACTTTTATATAAAATGACACGTGACCATAGAAACTAGATTTTTAACTTGTAAAAGGTCTATTTTATCCAATCTAAGTGCAAATTCCACCATTCTTTCTATATTTTCTAGGTTAAATTAGTAATTTTTCAATCTATTTGTTGATATATAAAATCAAAGGGGGCTACATTAATACATTCTTCTTCCTTTTTACCGACATATGTTTTCACTTAGAAAGAAACAATATATAGAGACTATAAACTTCAATTTCTTCTAATTTCTTCCTTATTTTATCAATTAAACTCTTGTTTTCTACTATAAAACTATAGTATTCAACATTCTTTACAAGTAAGGATTGATATTGTCCTATTTGATCAAGGATTATAGTAGAAGAGATAAGTTAGAGGAATAACTCAATTTCTTCAAGTTCTAGACAACTTCTTAATAAGATTTTTAACCCATTTAAGTTTATTAGAAGTATAATAAAGGTTATGATCTAAGGTTAGCTATACATCATAAAATCTTAGGATTTGGATTTTAAATTGATCAATTAAGCATGTATTTGAAGAGTTTAATTAGAGAATATAGAATTAAAGGTTAGAATAGTTTAAGTTATGAATTTGATAAGGATTAGTAAATGGGTATTAAATACGAGTACTATTTATCTGAGATTATTTTTTTATTAAATTTAATTTTATTTATAGAATTTATGAAATTATTATCGTATGTATAATTTAGGCAATAATAAATTGAGCGGTGAGACTTCGAGGTATACAGAATTAAGAAAGTGTATACCTTTCCCATTAAGTAAGTGGATTTTTATTATTTTAAATACTTTTGAAATGTTTATGAGACATTTAGAGAAGATAAATTTATTATTGTAATGTAGACCAAGAGGATGTTTTCTTATTTGTGATTTGATTATGAACTTGTAATTTTACTTTTCTATAATTTTATTATTTTTTATGATGATTTAATGCATGTTTATTATTTGAAAAGGAAACATATGACCTGTTGATTGAATATTGATTTGAATATGAGACTTTCGGCCAACGAATATGTTTTACATGTTATTGTTTTATAAATTACTATAATATCCATGTTTATGATATGAGAAAGCATTATTTTTACATGATTAGACTTTATATTAACTGTGGCTAAAGAGCCAATGATTTATGAATTTGTTTGATTTATGATATAGAGATTATGAGGGCCAATACTATAGCTATAGGAAAGTAGCCTAGGGACGACCTACATAGAGATCACCTACGTGAGTGCTCGTTGATGAGGCCGATATAAGAGAGGCGATGGCCTCATTTGTGGTGAAGTCCCCTATTAGATAGAACTATAGAGGATGGCCATAAGTGGATTCATAGGCTCTTTTAGACCAATGTCACAGGGGGGCCAAATTTTTATAACCAAGTATGCATTCATATATTTATCATATAAACTAAAATTTTATCAAATACTTCATTTAGTTGTATAGAAAACCTATTGATGGCTCAGGACACTCTTGATTAGAGTGATCATCGAGAAGGTGGCTAGTCCAATGATTTTGGACAACAGGTCATGAGTTTTATAGAGATTACATTATTTTTATTACATTCATTAATATTTTACTTAAAATTGATTTTATAAAACTATTTTTATGTGCTCATCCATATATATGTTTTTATATTCACTCACAGGGTATAGTAGACTCACCCCCTCACATTTTAGTTTTAGCTATTTGCAGTAGAGTGAAGAGATAGTTATAGATGAAAAGTATTTTTTTGGTGGTGTAAAGTTTGTAGGTATATTGTTTATACTAGACTTATGATCTTTATGCAATCTATTGGATGTTATAAAATGGTTTTGGTTATTATATTCTATAATTTGTGAATGTTATTTAATTTTAAATTAGTTGTATAACATTTATTTAAAATAAAATTAAATATTTTTATTATTTTAAATTTTTAGTTAAATTTATTTTATGGATTTTATGATTTAGAAAATAATAATACTCAAAGCCTTACAGACTTTCATGTTATAATTCATGTCCTCAGAATCATAATGTGAGGGTATACGACGATTGTCATACGAAGGATCCTGGTATATGACGTGACAAAGAGAGCTAGTACTCTTGGAGATAATATTAGGATAAAATATGTAAACGATTTACGAATTAAATAATTTAATAAATTTGAGAGCTATAATTAATGAACCAAAAGTAAATTAAAGTAAGTTGTTACATTCTATTAATATTTAAAAGTATAAATAGAACTAAAATAAATTTTGTCAAAGCAAGTTTGACCAAATTTGGGACCTATTTATAATATTTTTAAAATATAGGGCTTAAGTAATATTTTATATTTACTATTAAGAAGCTTGTTTGACAGGCTTTGAGATCTATTGGTCTTTGATTAAAATGACTATAGGCACTTTAGTAAATGGGAAAATTTATATAAAGGGTTATATTTTCATTTTTTAGATGAACTTTTGATAATTAACAAAAATTTGACATATTTAGCTCTTTCTCCCTCTAGAATCTTGTCCAAGTGAGATTGATTCATAAAGTTTTGATTCTCTTAGAGATCTCAAGCTTTTAAGGTTAAATTCATCACCTAATCACTAAAAGTTAGTGAATTAGTCTTTAATTATGCTTAATTTTGTTAATTTTGCATGATTTGATGAATTTTATGCATGTAAACCCTAACCGCCATGTGTGCTTGTAATCAACTCTCAAAAGGACTACTAGAAAGATTTATATAGCAAAAAGAATCATTTGATAAATTACTATATAGTTAACATATAGCTTTTGATAAGGCTAAAATTGGATATAGGCAAAGAACAAAGCAAAAGACTTATTCAACCTATTTTATAAAATGTTCAAAGCAAATAAGTCCTTTTGTTACTTGTTAC
>JAWDEX010191896.1:0-10223 GCA_035221805.1 Trichilia hirta
AATAGACAAATGTTCATAGAAGTTAGAGTGGTTAGGCTACTTTAGTGTTCATGATACTTCTTTCAAATTTATCGTATGTGTTAAATTATAATAGGACGATATAATACTATCTATTATATTTAAACATGTGGGACTTGTATTAAAAAATACTTGATTGTAAGAAAATCATAAGAAAAATATTAGAAAAATTTAGTGTCTAGTTTTGTCTCAAATTTAATTACTGGTATAATTGACTCGTATAAAATATAGTATTTAAAAGTGAATTAATTGATAGAAGATATTATTAAAGTAAACTCTCTCATATAAATTAATTTAACGTATAATATTAAAAATAATTTGGGTGTGTAATTCATGCGAATATCACTCGATTCAAAGAAAGATCATTACTTGATCGAATGCATAAACACGTGGTAATAAATATATAATGATTATATGGTATACGTATGAGCAATAAATTTATTCAAAGAAAGGTTTATTATTTAACATGCTTTATTTTTAGTGTTTATTTACTATACCAAAATACCACTTGAAAGTTAATATTTTTATCTAAAGACTAAATATTAATGTTGTACTCGATATCTTGTGATAAATCTTGCCATTGTTTGAATTAATTAACAATATGATGTAATATTTATGTGAATCTATAAGTCATATTCTCTAATTAAATTATTAGTTTTGCTTAAAATTATTACCATCAATATCAATTCTTATATATAATGATACGAACTTTAAGACATAAAAGAGAATGTTATAATCATTTTTGATATTATAAACCTAGACTTTTGCATTAAATAAAGAATAATTTACCAATTTTATGTATAATGATTCCTTTAATAATAAGAGAAATATAAAGGGGTGGAAAAGTTTAAATTGCATGATTTTATGATTATCAAGCATACTATTCTAAAAACCTTTAAGAGTATCTAAAGAGTTACCACTACCAAAAGGTTCCTTAAAGAAATTGTAAGAAAATTGAAAAGCGATTTTGTTAGGAATAAAAAAGATCAAAACAAATACACTTTTAGCAAATCTTACTTTAATAAGGTATAAAAAAAAAAAAAGAAATTTAAAAGAGTACATTATAGGAATATCTCATCATACTTCGAAATTAAATGCTCTTAAGTTAAAGCTATTTGAGAACTTTTTCATGCATCTAGTTTCGATTTTTCTTTTTGCACAATGCAATATTTTAAGTGTGTAAGAAAAAGATAGATTGAAGCAAGTGATGATAGAATGCACTCACCTAACAATAACTTTTAAAGATAAAATAAGAAAGTTGTAGGTGTTATATCATCAAAAACATAATAGAAGCAATAAGATAAGGCTTTTTGCCTATTACTTCAATAAAAGTGTGAACATAAGTAAAGAAATAGACACTTCTCACTTTGATTTATTATACGATTATTTTAATTTTAGTACTTAAACACACTTGATGGATATATTTTGATACTACTCACATAAATGTGTTTATGTCAAATTGTATGAGATGTCAAAAGCTAAGTGATAATGAAAGTTAAATCAAAGGATGGCGATCACAAATTAATCAAAATTAAGACTATTGAAGTTGTTAGGTTATAGTTAAGAGCTAATTGTTAATTTGAATAAAAAAAGAGATTTATGTTATACTGTCAATCAGATGGAATCGATTTAAATTTTCACATTGAATAAACTTTGTTATCTTGTTCATTGATAATGATAAAGTTAACAATTTAGTTTATATTTTCATACTGAATAAATTCACTTATCTTGTTTAGTTGAAAATAATAAAATTAGTCTTGTTTAAGATTCAAAATTTATTGGGGTTAATTCTTTAATATTCAATAATAACTTATATCTGCTTTATATAGTTGTCTCATACAAAAAAATCTTGCATACAAGTGCATAAAATATAGAGCTAAAATTAACTAATGAGAATTTTATCTTATTGCGACACAAGCATTTAAGGCATATCTCCCAAAAAAAATTAAAGGACTTGTATCTAATGGAATTTTTCAAAACCTCTTAATTTTGTGAACTTTAACACTTGCTTAATTATATCAAGAAAAAATTAACAAAAATAAAAGTATTAGGTGCCAATAAGACTTCAAATGTCTTAGAACTAATATATAAAACCTTGTAGGTCAATCTTTAAGGCCTTTTGGAATGATCAATAATAATTTGTTATGTTCATAGACAATTTTATAATCTAATTTACGAGAAGTCTTAATCTTTAGACATGTTAAAAAATTATAAAACTGAAGTTAAGAATAACCCAATAAAAGGATTACAAGCATCAGATCTAACTGTGATAAAAAATATAATAATGAATATAACAAATCATGTGAGCAATATTGAGAAATTTTTGCTAAATTCTTAAAATACTACAATATTATCCTATGGTATATTATGACAAGGATGCCTAGGAAGAATAAGGTAATTAAAAAACGAAATAAAATACTTAAGGATATGGTAAAGAGTATTATTAGTGGTTCTCCCTTACTATAATCACTCTAAAAGAAGTATTAAAGACTACGACTTATATAATTTAAAAGATTTAGGGGTTAAAAGTTTAGGATCCCTCTATTAAGTTAATTTGAGATTAAAAATACTAAATTCTTTGAGAAACTTGAGTTTGCAAGGAAGAAAGAATTGAGGACATTGTCTTTGAAGAGAAATACATTGATATCTCTCCAATTGCTATTGATAATAATTAGGATTAGGTTCTATACTTGACATTATTCAAAAGAAACTTTGAATAAAGACAATATTGTTGAAACTCCCATTGAATTTCAAGAGGTTATTTCAAAAAAAAAAAGCAAACTCTATAACTTTAATAACCTTTAGTATTAAAGAAATTCACTAGAGAAAAGAGAAGTATGATTTTAGATGATTATGTCATATTTCTCTTTAAAAAAGAGGTTAACATTGGAGTGATGAAAGAGAGATGTATCCAATTAACTTTTACCAAATCATGTAAAGTATGATTTTAGATGATTATGTCATATTTCTCTTAAAAAATGAGGTTAACATTGGAGTGATGAAAGAGAGATGTATCCAATTAACTTTTACCAAATCATGTAAAGTTTTAAATCTCAAAAGTGGATTGATATTATAAATGAGAAAATAATGCCCATAAATGGAACAATTATTTGGATCTTTTCTTATTGGTTGAAAGTATGAAACTCATTAATTACAAATAGATATACAAGACCAAGAGGGATTCAAAAGCTATATAAAGAGATATAAGGTACGTCTTATTGTAAAGGACTTTACTTAAAAGAAAAGCATTGATTGTAAAATAGACTTTCTTTATGGCTTTCTCGAAAGACTATTTTAGAATAGTAATAGCACTTGTGGCATATTTTGATTTTAAGATACATTATATGGATACAAGTATTATGTTTCTCAATAGTGATATTAACGAAATAATTTAGAGTAGATAGAAATTTTGTGTCAAAATACTCAAAGAAAAAGGTCTACAAATTAAAGAAATCTATTTATAAGCTCAAGTTAGCATCTTATCAAAGCTATTATAAATTTAATTAAGTTTTTTCTCATTCAATTTTGAGATGAACATGATTGATAATTGTATATGCCACAGGTTCAGTGGGAGTAAGCATATCTTCTTAGTTTTTATATATTATTTAAAGATATAGGTCCTTTTTTGTATTAGGTGTACAGATACACTAAGATTGTACTTAAAGTATATTTGAATTATCACAAACAAAATATATCATTAAAGTCAAAGATTGTAAAACAAGCGATAATCTTGTTACTAAAAGAGACAAGTTTAGTCTTAATTAAAGACTCAAAAGTAAATTTAAGATAAAAGAAATGCAAAAGATTCTTATGCATCAACAATAAAGAGTCTAATGCATACTTAAATACATATGCATTAGGTATTGCGTATGTTATTGGGATGCTAAAGAAGTACTCAAAGATCCTAGATTGGATCATAAAAAAAGTATCTTAGGCAAACATTTAAGGGATACTAGATTGGATCATTAAGTAACCTAAGGATGTACTTAAAAAACCTTAGATTGGATTACTAGACAGCAATCAAACAAATTATACGATAATTATAGAAAATAAAAAAGTATATGCTTACATAAAGAAAAATAGATAATGTAAAGATAAACAAGTTATAATTCTAATTTTGATGATGCCAATATAGTAGAAAATTCACCTTAAACTATATCTACTTGTTAGCTTAAAGAGCATTTTTTTAAAAGAGTACTAAGTAGACACTCATACTTTCTTTCACTATAGCAATAGAGTTCATAGTGTATTATGGGTTTCTAATAATAGAATTGAGTTATAAAATATTATCACTGGACTTCAAATTACAAATAATTTTAAAAGACCATTAAAGATATTATGTGACAATTAAATAGTAACGTTATATTTTAGGATCAACAAGAACTTGACGAAGTCAAATTATGTAGACTTTTAAATTTTGAATTGTTAGAAAGAGAATTCAGAATGATCAGGTGTCTATTGAATATATTAGGATAAACTTCATATACAGATCTTCTCATTAAAAGATTATCACCTAAGGGTTTTTTATGATCACATTGTTCATAATGGTATTGTACCACTTAAGGATATGAGATTTAGTAAAAATTTATATTTTGGATGCTTTCGATTGTAGACATGTTAAGGTTTAAGGTTATAGTAATAAAAATTTTTTGTTTACACTTTAAATTTATTGTGATCTTATAAAGTAGATCAATTAAAAATAAACATGAATAGATCATATTGCATATAATTTTTATACTACACATCTAGGTTGAATCCATATCATTTGGTTATATTAATATACACAACGATTAATAGGTTTAATTACAATTAAATATAACAAAAGCTCCTTTCATCCTATATTAATATGATTGATGGATCGGATTATTTAAAGTTGCACTCGGTAATGATAGCAAATTTTGAACTTATAAGGTTACTTTAATACACAATTATAAAGTAATCTATATAGCCCCAAGAAGGAGATTATTAAATTTAATTCAGTAAATATATAGGCTTATGATGACTGAGTATGTTTTTAGTGATGATCAAATAATCATGATTAATTGGTGATTAATTAATTAATAAAGTTAATTCGATGACAAACTCAATTATATTAAAATTGAGAAGTATTAGCAATAAATTGGCAAATGAACTTAGTAGAAATTGTATGTTATTTACTCTAAAATATAAATATAAGATGTCAATTTCATAAAATAAGTGTTGCACTTGAGATTTACTTGATAAAGCATAGTGATAGCATGGAGGATTGATACTTAAATTAGAAAGATTGGCACTTAAAGTAGAAGTATAGATACATGAAGCAAAAGGATTGATACTTCGTGAAGATAAACTTGAAAAATTCAATACCTGAATAAAAAGTTTAACACTTAGAGAATAGAAGATCGATATTATGAGAAAAAAGGTCAAAAGGATCGATACTTGAAGATTAAAAGATTGATACTATGTGAAGCAAGACTGAAAAGATCGATACTTGAAGTTACAAAGATTGCTATATTGAACAAAGGGAGTTGAAGTATTGATACATAATTTAAGGTATCGACACTTTGTGTCTAGAAAAAATTTGAGAAGCCAATTAAAGTTTAAAACCTTTAGAAGATCGTTATTGAAGAAGAAAGGGTCGATATAAAGACTCTTAAAAGGTAGAAGTATCGATACATGAGTACAATGTATTAATACATAGCATAACTAAAAATCTCAAAGTACAATATGTAACTAAGAGTCGATATTAAAGAAGAAGAAGATTGACACTTAGGCACTTGAAAAGCAGAAGTGTCAGAACATCCATTGAAAGTATTAATACATTTCATCGAAGAAAATTTTAACATCGAAAAAAAGTTTGATACATCAAGAAAGATTGACCTAAAGGTAAAAAGGGTTGATACAAAGATTCAAAACAGGCAAAAGTATCGATACATAAACATAAAGTATCGATAAATTCTAGAAAAATAAATTGTGACGGTGATTTCTACTATATTTTAATACAAACGTTTATGGTACCTTAAAGAGTAATTCGAGAAGAGATTACAGAGCATTAAAACTAAGTTTCTCATTGATGAAGACATAGAGAATAAGCAAACAAACACAAACAAAAATCTTTATGAATCAATCTCCAGTGAATTAAATAACAGTGTTCAAAACTTTTATATTCTTTTAGAGAGAGAAAAATATTCTGAGTATTATTACATATCCACTCTTATGAGAAAGTATATTATATATTTTGATTTCAAATCATTTAAGTTCTTCTTTACTCATTTAAAGACAATCTTGGATTCCTCTTCACCATGAAAAAGGAGATTATAAAGGTTTCCTTCACTTTTACTAAGTTTCACTTGACCCGTTTTAAACAAGAAGTTAATTGAACCTTGGTGTGGTGAAGAAATCGAGAGAGTGGATGGAGGTCTCTTGCCAAATTGCTATAAAATCTCTATTTCCAAACTTCTTTTCTCTCTCGTTTTACTTTTATTACGTTGCATCTAATTTGTTGATTGCATTAAAATTAAATTAGTTCCTAATTTGCATTCAATACATTCATAAAATTTCTGTGAATAAAACTTTTATTTAAATCCCAATTTAACCCGTCTTGGCTATTGCCAACTAACCCAACAACTTATATGTTTAATATTGTGTATCAAAGACTATTATAGGTTAAGCTTGAAATTTAAGTGATAAGATAAAGTTAAACTAATATAAGCTTATTACATCTAATTAAAGTATGAACTTTAGCAAGTGTAAGATCAGATTTTATTTTTATTTTGTAAAGGGTCAAATAGAAATAAGCAATGTAGGTTACCTAGTGACTAACGTTTTCTATATCCATTTGGTTATGGTTTTCAAATCAGTATTTAAAAGATATTTTCTAATATCCCATGGTCAAAAAATACAGAATTTGAATACTAAATTTGAAAATTTCATACATTATAAATTTAAGAATTTTGCAAAAATTTCAAATATATTCCACTAATTCTTTATTTTAATAATTTAAATAAGTAATTTTCTATAATAAGTTAAATTTAATTCATCAGTTAATGATATCCAATGCTACCAACTATAGCGTTGAAATCTGAAATTTACATAAATTTCCATCACCGATGATCCATCCTGCAATATCAAGAATTCGGAATTTTTTATAGAGAGAAAAACTATAATCAAAGGTAATCATAATGAAGAATCATACTACATTATACATAACAAAAATGGGCACCCAGAAAAAATAACACATAAAATCAACCAAAAATGTTCTTCTTAGAATGTTCAACGTAAACTAGGGAACTCGAAATTTTATGGTCTGTCGTACAGTGTTACCACCTAGTGTATCAAGAGCAAAAAGCAAACTAGTGATGGGCAGAAAAATTTAATGACAATTTTACTGTAAAATTCTTGAGACAAATACAACAAACATAACAAGAGATACATCTGAGAAACATAATTAAGGGAAAATCAAAGAGTAGAAGAAAAAATAAAAACCGGATAAATTTATTAATTATATTCCAAAGAGCTTACCGGTAAATGCTAAGAAAACCCGCACAACCACGCTGCTTCAAATAACAATGGAGTTTTCAATGTGAGAATGGAGTTTCGCTGATGATAGATGGTGTTTGTGGAAAAACTGCAAAGGTTATACTTTTATAAAACTTAAAGTATTTTTTTCTCACAAAAAAAAAAAAAAAATGATAGTATTTTTTAAATAAAAATAATAAAATTACAGTAAAATTTTCATAAAATAATATTATTAAAACTAATAAAATTATTATTTTAAAAAGATATTAACAATCGATAAATAAATAATTTATTAATTAATCGATCAAAAATTAATATGTGATATATTTATATATATCTATGCCTGTATTGTATTTACACATTTAAAAATCTAAAAATTAATATATATTGTGCATAAAATTTAATAAATATATGCATATAACGGTTGTAACTCTAAAATTTAATATCCTAAGAAATAAAAATTTAAAATATTTCATAATCGTATAGCATAATTTTTATAATATTAATGTATTTAAAAACTTACTATTAAAGGGACCAACCACTTCTTAACAAGATTGATTAGTATTTAACACTTTATTTTCCTAGATTTATTATTGGCAGGATTCACCCACTAGTTAGTAAGTTAATACACTCCTCTTTTATGCGTAGATAAAAATATTACTAAAGAAAGTTACAAATTGTAAAAAATAAATTTATACTTACTTTCAAACTGTATCATATATGAATTTATCCATATATTTTACTTATTTTTCAGACTAAATTTTGCATGCATTCTGTCTCAATAATTTGAATCAATCAATAACCCCAAAAAAATTATTTGGCCTACCAAATAATTGAACTAGCCTATGTTAATTGATTCAAGTTGGTGAGACAAAATATATGCAAGTCTCTCTATTTTTCATGATAAATAGTCACTTATGCCTGGTTCTAATATATCTCAAGATTAGAGTATTTTAATGATTTCAATAAGAGTATACTTAATTTTTGATAAATGAACAAACTACATTCTTATTGTCAAAACATAAGAACTTAGTACCTGGATTTCAACACCCCACATTTTTATAGATTGATCCTGAAATGTGTGTTATCCATGGGGGTTATCAAAACACTCACCATTTTAATTTCTATTATTCTATAATAATCATACACGAACTTCTTTTTTTTTTTTTTTATAAAAAGTGTATTTGTACTAAAATTTTATAATTTTATTAATTATACAGATTTTTATTATAACATTTTTAATCATAAAAATAACATTTTAAATGTTTTTTTTAAATTAAAACTTATTTATAAGAATATGTGCGTTTATATTGATAATTTTTAAAATGCATAAAATAATTTTGTTAGTATCTAGGTTAAGATGGTTATTATATACTAAAATATATTAAGATTTAACAAATTTAAGTAACTCTTGTTCTCGAATTGAAATTTTATGACCAAATTTATTAAAAATTTTACTTAACGAAAGTGTTAGCTTTATTAATTAGTATAATGCCTTAATTTTTTGATATTTATTTTAAGAGTGATAGCTTCAAGCGTGTCCGCTCCCGGGCTTCTGGACACGGTTCAATAAACAAGCCTACGAGAGAGCAACGCCATGAAAGCCAAGTTAAGAGAGACAAATTTTGTGATCCTTTCACATTAACCACCACTGCTTCCAATGTTAAAGTCCTCATAACATATATTTGTGTGCGTATAATAAGAAAAATTTCAGGTAAACAATTAAATATTTTAAGTGTTTTGATCTCCCAATCAATGGTTAGATAGGGTTTATTGGTGGTTTTGGTATAGGATTCTGCGTACTTTTGCTTTTGAGAATAGAAAATGGAGTTACCATGAACTGAGGGCGCCCAGGAATTTTTTATTCGGGGATAAGTTGTTTTAAACTAAAATACATATGTATAAATAGTGCGTAAAAAGAATTATTTAATATACAATGTACTGAAAAATAAATTTCAAAAAATAGAGTAAAAATTGATCATATGTATTTTATTAAATAATTTATCTTATTAAAGTTATTAAGTTAATTTATTTTGATATTATATTATTATTAACTTTTGGATAATTGATAATTTATAAATACACAAAAAGTTTGTTTTTATTACAATATGATCATATAATTATGTTTCTATGGTGAATTTTATATAATATTGCATGACATTATATTAATATATAATAAAATTCTGTGAGTACATGGGCAATTAAATTATATGTTTATTTACACTATAATCAATAAGAAAGTAACACTATTTACCTAGTATTTGATTTTTTTGGTAATTGGTTATTTTTTTGACATATCACTAGCCGATTATTTTGTGTCACAATATATATATAAAATGTCTATAAATTTTTATATACAAACTGGTATAATATAATAGCATTGGTTACTCTATCATTCATATCATTTATTATGTATGAAAAGATTGTAAGCAAACACCCATCTACAAATAAGTATATGGTAGTCAATTTCTTCACCTAGCCATATAATTATACATACATTCAGGACAAAAAATCATACCGAAGTCAACTCAAATTCAAGACACAAATTCCCTGAATTTGGTTAAACTTTTTTCCTCCTTCAAGTCATTTGCTTCAACAACTCTATTATCTGCTAAACTAGATGACTCTTCTTCCTCCCCTAAGCCATTCCTTTCATTTATATTGCTTGTTATGCGATCAATAGGAGGTCCATATGCCCAACTACACAC
>JAWDEX010191906.1:0-12596 GCA_035221805.1 Trichilia hirta
TTAAATCTTTTTTCCCCTAGAAAGATTTTTTTTTTTTTTTTTTTTTTTCAAATTCTCACCCTAATTTAAATATTGGGGTTTACACGTTTCTATGATTTCACGGTGTTGGAAGGCGGATGCTACGATATTTTTACTGACATGAAGGGAGCGTAATGGACTGTGTTATTGGCGTGAAAAAAATGAAAATATATGTAGTTTTTGATGATTTTTCAGTCAAAAATTTCAAATATTGTCAGTTATGATATGTTGTATTGCAGATATGCATTTTCTCAGGTAGATGAAAATATCGTGACCAATTTTGTTAATCTGCCCTTACCTTAAGCAAAGCTACTGAATATATTAGTTTGCTGTTCCTCTGTCCTATAGTAATAACCTGATGGTTATTCTAGTGCTCTTTGAATAATAAAAAGTCTCTTATCCCTTTGGTACTTCTAAAACCTATACCGTGCCCTGTACTACAGAGTGGAAAGTGTAAGCTCTATTCAAACCTTGTCAATGAGTATAGGTTTTGAAAGTAGAGGATAATAGCATTTTGATATGGTTAAGTGGATTAATGTAATTACTTTAATTTGATTTTAATCTGGTTGACCGTGGGTTCAATCTGTGAAATTTCAGTTTTAGGTGTTGCGCTTGATGAACAAAATGAATATTGCAGCTCAGCTTTGTATGGCTCTACCAACACCACCTCTTCCGCCTCCAGTACCAGCACCAAAACAACGACCTCTTCCACTTTCAGTTCATGCACTACCAGCACTACCATCTTCTCCTGTGGTAGATTTATCAAGCAGCGAGTCAGAAATGGAGTTCTCAGATGAGGTAAACCACTTTCTGCAAAGATGTTATTTATGAGCCCACATATCATGTGACACTTATGCTACATTTTGAACCTTTTGATTGGGAAGTATCAACCTTTTTTCAAGATCCATTTAAGAATGATATAGTGTGTGTATATGAGAGTATAACTACTGCTGGACATTTTTCCCATATCAGGTTTTGAATTTTTCTCTCTCCTGCACTTGTATTCACACTTTATCTTCCATCAGACGTATGGAGCTCCTGTTTTCATCCCTAAGCGCAAGTGTATGACCTATATAAACCTACATTGTATAAAGTAATTTAATGTTCAGTTTTATGATTAATTTTGATAACATCTATTCTTGGCCAGATCGTGGTCTTCCTCCTAAATTAATTTTTCGGTTCAGGACATTTAGAAGTACTAGGTATGATCACTACATGCCTTATTTGATTGCAAATCCATGTCCAACCTTGAATATACGAAGTTTTCCTTTCATTTTGTTGACTTGTGAAATCAAAAACATGGCAGGATATTGCTTGTAAACAAGATATGCAAGAAGCAAAAAGTTCTAGTATTTAAGGAAAGAGAAGTTTCTGTCTGATCATAATATCGATTTTGCATGATAATATAGTGAAAAAGCTATGTGATATTATTATCATTATATGATAATGTTAATACCATTACTAGACATGAGTTACAATCCATTTAGAAATTTGAAAATGAATTTGTTGTCCATAATGGATATAAAAATTCCATTGACAATAGTAATAGATCCCTGAGAAGGCATAGGGCGCTACAGTTTATTCTCTTCCCACGCAGAAAATTATCAATGTCAGCTTTGGTCTGTGCAGAGGACGGTATTCTGTTGTCAGATCTAACATCTAATGCCAAATACCCAAAGTTACAGCAATGACAAAAAGAAGCAAAAGTGCAATATTTCCTCCTGGCAGGATGGAAGACCTGCAAAATCCAAATGTCTTTCATATGAAAACAGTCACAATCAAAGATATATTTGGAGAAACTACCTGTGTTTGATCAAATTTGCCTATTAGATTCGTTCATATGTGTTGATAAATAATAGCTAAACTTCAGAATCTCATCAATACCTGAGCTTCTTTCTGGATTGTTGTAGGTAGGCCATTGCTGGAGGAAGGATGCCGAAAAGTAAGCAGTTTGCATAGACCCCTGCAAAATCTAGAGCTCTTGAAAAGGTTGAGGGAAAGAAGGATGCTATGAGAACTGGAAGACTGACAACAAGTGGCGTTACAAATATCTTTAAAGCATTCAACCTAGCCGAGCTTGAGGTAGATTTTTCTGTGGCTCCATTACTCCTTGAGCCGTCAAATGAAACTTGCCCCATATTTCCAATTTGACCAGAATAAGTTGCAAACCCAACACTTCCACTTTCGTTCCCATTAGATCCTATTTGAGACTGAAAGCTACTGAGTTCTGAAATCCGTTTACCAAAAATCAACTCCAAGGTATCAACAATCTGCTTTGGCAAGCTAACGGCATATCCTATAAAGCTAGTAGCCAAAGCAGAGAAAGCGAATCCTTGAACTGCGAATAAAGCAGACTGGTTCACTGAAAGCAGGAGGGATATAGGATCTCTGGCAGAGGCAGTTGTGTGAGTCCCAGCTAGCCCCAAAACAATCAAATTCCATGATAGAACCATAATCAATGGAACGGTACCACCAATCAATACTGCTTTTCGAGCCTCAGATACAGTGTTCCCTGCTATCTTGCAAATAAAAGGGGTGATAACATGAAACCCCAATGTGAGCACAGTTACAGGTATGGCTGGCAAAATTGATGAGAGACTCCATGAGGCATAAGCAAAGGAACCTAATACATTTCTTCTTCCAACAGATAAACCAATTGCCAGAAGTGAAGTTATGGAGAAAAACATAAGGAAGCACAATGAACGATTTGCAACATCAATGGCCTTAAAAGGAAAGAACCCGATTACAGTTCCAGCAGCTAGAGGAAACAGAGAATGAGCCAATATAAGATTAATCCATGGAAACAACTGATACGTAATTGACCCAATGCCTGAAACACAAGCCACTAACAAAGAAAAACTCAAGCTAGCATAAACTACTGCCACAAAAGCACCAAAATGACTTCCGAATGCTTTCGTTGCAAGGCAAGTGAAGCTGACCTCTTCAACCCCATCTTCTTCCATGGCTGCAAAAGTGAGCTCAGCTACAAGAATGATCGATGAGATAACATAAATCCAAGAAAGAAGAATAGCTATAGTTGATGGAAGTGAGCCTGACCTTATGGTTGCAGCAGGCAAGCCCAACATCCCAGGCCCTACAGCTGTTCCAATGATCAAACTAACAGCACCCCAGAAGCTCTTCTCCTCAGCTCTTTCTTGAGGTTTCTGATATGTGACAGTTTCATCATTGGGAAGTGAAATATTGTTGCAAGAGGTTGTGCATTTTGCAATGGAAATGAAAGGATGATTGTCGGAGTTTATGCTGAACAATGTGGGCTTATTTGATGGTGGCATTGTGTGAGAATGAGAAATGAGCCGTCTTTTATTGTTGTGAATATGTGTATTGAGTTGAAGAAAGATGAATCTTGAATGTGAAACAGAAGCAGCAAGCATGGTCATGCTGGAAATGAAAGAAAGGTTTCTTCTCAATGAGATCCTGTTTTTCTCACTTAAGTGGCAGAGTATGTTGTATTCTGGTTGATGAGAAGAAGTGCGGCCAGATTACCAGAGAGAACAGTCATTAAAATATCAGGTGCTTTGGTCAGAGACAGAGGGAGATGGTGGATCGGACATGGGGCTTGCAGGCTTGTTGGGCCTGGAGATTATGGAAGCCCACTATAATTATTATCATTTATAACGGAGTAATTATGTTTTTTTCTTCTGATTTCTTTCTTTTTTTTTTTTTTAATAATACATAAATATTGTAAAGAATGGAAAAGGAACGTTCACACTTCTGAAGTTTTGCTAAATATGCACTTTAATCTTATTACCTTTAAAAGTATCTTAATTTATTAATTTAATCAGAAATTTAGACAAAAATAAAATAAAACAATAATCTTTGACTCTCAAAATGATTATAATTAAGAAAGATTATAATTATTACAATAAAAAATAAAATTATTTTAAACTAATAATATTTTAATAAATTAGGATTTTTGTAAGTATTTTAGAAATAATTATAATTAAAATATATATTTAATTAAGCGTTTGCAATTAAAATGTATATTTAGTTAAAAGTTAAGAACGTATGTCTTTTATCTTATAAAAAATTGCAAATCTCTTGTATCACTCAAATAAATTATAGCCGAATGCTCCTGAATAGTGTTTTTATGTTATAATTGCCTCGTTGATAACCGAACCATACTTCGCAACATGAAGAGAGATTTACAGATAATGGTGTAAATCAAATGTTATAAGAGGTCCATCTGTTTTCTTGGGCTTGCCTTCTTTTTTGTAAAGTAATGATGTTTGGGCCTACATATTTTGGGCTAAGTCTATGCCACGCATTTCATAGACCTTTTATATATGAAATAGGTTATATAGCAGGGTGTGAATAATAAGAATTGTAAACTCTTAATTTTATTTATTTATTTATTATTAATAAATCATGTCAGTCTTATTACTAATATCTAAATTTGTTAAATTTTACTTTAGTAGGTGGGTCCAATACTAGGTTACTTGCTCAAATTAATAAGAAAGAATGATAAATACTTTTTATAAATAATAATTATCTCTTATTTTATATTTCGTAATATTTTTTTTTAAAATTTAAATATTATGATAAATATTTTTGTTAAATAAAATTTTTTATTTTTTATTTTTTTATAGTATAATAATTATTATATTTCTAATTTTTATAAAAATATGAAAATTAAAAAAATTAAAATATAATTTATAAATTTTTATATTCTCGTTAATACTAATTTTATTAATTAAATTTTATATATTATATATATATATTTTAATAATAATTTTATATAATTTTTATATTTTTAAGAATATAATAGTCATTATACTTTAAAAAAATTAATTTGATAAAAAGTGTTTATTATAATTTTTAAATGCAATTTTATGAGGAAGGATAAAGTAAAAAGTAATTATTATTTAATAAAATATATTTGTCAAATTGACAAATCAGGTGGTCGGCGAACGAATAAAATCATGATCATCATAATAATACTCTCATACTTTTGACTGATAATTTGGCTCCATTATCAATTATTTCTTTATTATTATTATTTTATACTTTCCTTAATTCCCGAAATGCATCCCATTTAATAAGGAAATTACTAATTCAAGAATATAAAGAGTAATGTTTATTACATCATTTTCTAATTAGAGAGAAATTTAATTTATTTTCTTATAATATTTTAAATAAAAGCTTCAATCTAAAGCTCATAAACAAAAAAATTACAAATATTCTTATGAAAATTTTACATGAAAAATTGAAATAATTACACAATTTTGCTGGAATGCAAATGGCAAAACTTTTGATTGATAAAAAAAATAACCAAATAATATTTTTCAAGCAATCAAAGTTTACCCTTGAATGATGAATTTTCAAATCTAATATTTAAAAAATATTTTAAAAAATAATTAAAAACTATAGAATATTTTATTTAAATATTGGTATAAACTTTGCAAAAAATATAAAAAAATTAATTCCATAAAATATCTGATAATGATATATAATATTATCAGACGTTTTGTATGTACAATAGTATTTATTACTAATTTACTATTAATTTGTTAAACAATTCAATTTTATATTTTAATTGTTTCTATAATTTTAATTAAAAATATAATGCTTTTTATATATCAATAATATTAAAGATAAAAAATTCTCTATACAAATTGATATTGCCGGTATTCTATAATTATCATATATTTTCTATTTTTATCAGAATAAATAAAATTTTAAATGAATAAAAAAATTAAAAATATAAGATATATTACAATCATAAAAATTATTACATAAATTTTTATAAATAATTTATATTTTTAATATTATTCTTTATATTATAAAAAATATAATAGTAAAATATCAAACTTTTATTATTCTATTTGCAAGGTGAGTTACCAAAAAAAGACAGGTTACTATGTGACGATTTCCAAAAATTTTAGCAAATTATTATAGTAGTAAAATTTTTTAAAAAATTAATAAAAAATAACTTAAAATAATTGAATATTCAATTGTTAATTTAAAATTTTGATATTTTAATTCTTCTTCGATTAAGATAAGGAAAAAAGATTCAATTTAGATTTTTGGAAAATATTTTTAAAAAATCCAAAATAATTGATTCTTAAATCTCCGTCACCGTCTATTGGATATTTTTTAATGCAAATTAGAGTGTTAATATTAATTTAAAAAAAAAAAAAAAAAGAAATTGTGGAAAAAGAATGATATGATTGATTATTGATTATTTGGGTAGGACTACAGTACATTCAATTGTAAATTTTTTTGTTTCTGGAATATAATTTTCTGCTCTTTTATTGTATTTATCAAAATTTTTCTTATAATTCCTATTTTTTAAATTTATTTTTAAATTTTTTATAATTTAATAAAATTATAAAAATAAAAATTGTGAAAATGCAAGGATGTATGGTGTAATTGAATGTACAATAGTATTACCCTTTATTATCATATATTAAATTTCAGGAGACAGGGAAAGGGCTTTTCAATTTTTTTATTCTTACTGGCCCACGCGTATAACAACGAGGTGTCAAAGCATCTGCCTTTTATCCAAATCATATCCATATTTCCTTTTGTTTTACCCTCAATTAAGGTTAACTGCCGCCACGTGTCTCAAAATTCACAATTCTCGTGCACTAACTACTTCCTCAAGAAAACCTCCAATGGGTATTATTAATTAATAAATAAATTAACATTATCCATTTTTATTTATTTATCTTCTCACGTCACAACTCACAACAATTCTCTCCCACCGTTGGATCCACTAGAAGTGAGAAACATCAACGGTGCCGCTCAAAAGAATAACGATAACGGGTTAATAACAAAAGAGTCCCTGGAGTTTTGTATTGCAACCAAATAAGAAATCGTTTTAAAATTTGTATTAAATGAGTCCCCCAGCTTTTGTTAAAATGGCCAAATTAGGTGTACGATACCGGATTCTAACCAATTTAAACTCAAAAGATTAAGGGTATTTAAGTACTTTCAATGGACATCCGGACCTAATAAAACTAAGGAACCCATATGTTATTATCCCAATACATCATTGAATTTCAAGCAAAAACGATTTAATACAATGAAATAAACGTTATCCATAACATTTCTCCGCATAAAAATCCCACTTCACAATACTCACTTACCGTTGGATCAACCTTAGATGAACGGTCCCGATCAAATCATTGCCTCGTGTAAAGCAAACACAGTGCTTTTGCTTCCAGAGGAAGCATCTATGCTCAGGGTAAAAGCATGAAAAATTCCATTTCTCCGCCAAATCTGTTTCTATTTCTTTTTTCTTGTTTTTTCTTTGGGGGTTGTTTCCTCTGCTCTGAAAACACAGATTATTGTTTTCAAAGCGATTAAAATTCCATCTTTGTACGAAACTGATTTCCTTACATTTTGTTTTCTGGGTACAGTTGGAAACTGTTTTATTTGTTTCAAGAAAGCAGTTTGTTGTGGTCAAAGCAATAAAAATCTCATATTTTTAACCACTTTGTTACCGTTTTGTTTCTGGGTTTCCTTTTAAATCTTGCAAAACTCCATCTTGTAGAACATCTGCTTGGATTGTTCGGTTCCTGTGCGTTCGGGAAAGTGAAAAACTTGTTGTGAGAAAACATGGCTGAGGTTTTGAGAAAAGCAAATCTGTTTTCATGCTGTAATCAAAATCAACAGAAGAATAGCGTCTATGTGATTCCTAAAATCTTCGTTGGGTCTTGTTCGATGAGGGGCATCTTAACTCCCGGGAAATTGAAATCACAGGCTTTCGGACTCTCTTCATCCTTATCCAGCAATTTTCATGGTAATAGATTTGTTTTCCAAGAAAATAAATCCATACCCATGAGTGGAAATTCCTCAAAATCATCCATTTATTCACAGGTTGGTACAAAATTGAATGTTTCAATTTCTGAATCAGGATCTTTCATGGAATTTTTTTCCTTTCATCTTTTTTTTAAAGCTTTTAGGTATATTTTTCTACCCATGAAATCTCATTTGCTCTGTTGTGGGATTGTAATATATATCAACTGCTCTTTGCATTTAGTTTATGAAAAATGATTTTTCTTTTCAGGAACATAGACTTCATGTAGTAATGAAAAAGGTATTAGAGTAACTCAATTATGATTTACTCTTAACATGACCTTTAGTTTTCATGATAATTTTTTTGGCTATATTATGTTGATTATTATCAGTAAAATTTTCTAGTTTTTTAGCCCTTTCAATGTTGAGATTTTTCAAAAATTGACCATTTTGCTAAATAAGTGAGAATAACTCGTGTTATTTTGATGACTTTTTTGAGTTGTTTTTCACCTTTATAGTCCTCCATGATTCAAGGTTTGGATAAATTCTACTGAATTTAATATGTTCTTGTCAGTATATGTTTTTTGATGATCATGTTTCATTTTGATCTTCCAATAGTGAGATGAATTAATGTGTATTTTCCTTCTTTGATGTGGCCGACAGTCTGGTCTTAGAGTTGGGAATGCCCAAAAATGGTGGGAAAAGGGGTTGCAACCTAACATGAAAGAAGTGACTTCTGCACAAGAGCTTGTTGACTCCCTTTTGAACGCTGGGGATAAACTTGTTGTTGTTGATTTCTTCTCCCCTGGTTGTGGTGGATGCAAAGCTCTCCATCCCAAGGTATAAACTACATACCAGATACATGTACTTGCAAATTTAAATTGATTTTTTTTTTTTAGAAGTGTGTGTGAGTTTGACAGTTCTTTTATTACTTTATGGATGTTAAATGAATTTGGATTTTATTTTTTCTTTCAGATATGTCAATTGGCAGAGATGAACCCAGATGTTCAGTTCCTTCAGGTTAATTATGAGGAGCACAAATCAATGTGTTACAGCCTTAATGTTCATGTGCTTCCATTTTTCCGGTTTTACAGAGGGGCTAATGGCCGATTATGCAGCTTTAGCTGCACTAATGCAACGGTTAGTATTCATTCTGTCTATTTTTATAAATGTTTTCTTTTTCCCATTTATAATAGTGAATTAAAACTGTTAACTAGTAATGAAAACATTGTGCTTAGTTTGTGACACACTAAGAGCATTGGATGTGAAACTAGTTATTTGAGAAATTATACTGCTATTCAAAGAAGTTGAAATTTGGTCTGTCCTTCGGTGAATAGGATGTCCATTTGTTGAAGTTGATCGGTGCTGCATTAATTGGAGTTACATGGTTCTGGACAATGCTTTCACTTTTATTTGTTACTACTTCTGTCAGGGCTACTCTGAATTTGTTGCTCTGACATTGATATTTACAGATCAAGAAATTTAAAGATGCACTGGCCAAGCACACAACAGAGCGATGCAGCCTTGGGCCAACAAAGGGGTTGGAGGAGAAAGAGCTCTTGGCATTGGCTGCTAACAAAGATCTCTCCTTCAACTACAAACCAAAACCGCAACCAATATCTGTCCCTGCTCAAGAAGAGGTGTTTGTAGAAGTAGTCTCATCTCACTCAATCTCAAATCTTCCTCTCCCTCTTCCCTCAACCTTTATGTCTGCTCAAGAGACTGAAGATAAAACCTTGGTTTCTGCTGGCAGTTTTGATTAGTTTTCTGCCGACCAGATTCTATTCCCTACTGCCTTTGTACAGTTTCAGCTTGTGCTCTACTTTCATGCAAGCTATCCATGTCAGTAGTGAACAAATTATTAGAGGTTCCTGTATGCGTCCCCTGTTGGCCCTTGGATTTATTTTTTTGGATCCTTGCTGGCTTACCCTACATGATTGTTAAAGAATTTCATTCTTATATCCCTTTTTTAATTGCTTGATGATCTTGGCTTCAGTATCTCTGTAATCGACTCCTTGTACTATTTCCGGTGGTGTTAATATGAATGCCCTTTCTTGATATTACATTTCATGCATTTTGGAACTTACCTGGTCAGCAAAAGCTTTTGCCCTCTTGTTTATCAGTTGCTGCAAATGGGATAGCAACAGAAATGTCTTTTTCCATTAAAAATCTCTTATTTATGCTGGTGAAATCCCAAAAAGATCAAAGAAGTTTCAAGAATATATATTTACGGTAAGACTGTTGGATGATGTAGGGCAGACGCACCCCGTGCCCGAATCATTTGTCGTCTATCATTAAAGGATTATACTGTATCCATTTCCGATGGACTGGACCACATGGGGTAAAGGTAGTTACTTGTTAACAGGGCTGAACTGGAAGTTTCCTCCTTTTGGTTAAATACAAGAGAATGATGGGTAACGTTGCGTGTGGGAGATGACGAATCAACGTGTTTCTAACTTGGCTTCTTGTTTGAGGGGAGAAGTTGTGTCCTGGTGGTAGATCGCTTTTTATCATCAACATATGTTTGCCATCTCAAAATTTCGAGATTCTTCTCTAGTCTGTCCATGTGTCCCAGGGAAATATCCATAGACATTGTGTCAAGATTCATAATCTCGAAGGTCCGCTCTTTTCTTCTCGTGTCCAAGCATTGTCCGTAGAAGAGTGGTTTCCTCTCTTTTCTATCCATGTGTCGCAAGGAAATGTCCATTGACACTGTTCCAAGATTCAAAATCTTGAAACTACTCCCTTCTCTTCACTTGTGTAATCCGATAACAGTTTTAAAACGGATTATAATTTTTTTAAAATAATATTTATTTTTTATCAAAAAAATTTTAATAAATTTTTTTTATTTAAACTATTATTAGAATATTTATAATAAATATTCTAATATATATATAATTTTTATTATAAAAAATTTTAAATTAAAATAATTAATTTTTTTAAAAAATATTTTTAAATTTAATTTATAAATTTAATACTTTACACTAAAAATTTTTTAAATTAATTTTGAAAAATTAAATTTAAAAGATTTTTATTTTTTATTTATAAAAATTTATGAATTTATTTCTTTATAATTTAAATTTATTAAAATTTTATTTTATTTTTATTTTTAAAAATTAAATAAAAAATAATTTAAATAATCTTACATGTTTATATCTTTTAAATATTTTATTTAAATTAAATGCTTTATAAATTTATTATTATTATTATTATTATAAAAAATATTGAAATGCCACTTTAAATAACAATTATACATTACTTGTGATATGTTTGATACATGAGTAATGTCTAAGAGGACAAATGTAATTTTAATAGTGATAATATTATATTATATTTAATGTTATATGATTAAATTTTATGATAATTATTTTATTAATGGTATAGTCAGTGGGTTAATATTAGTATAATTACTCTAACTATAAAAAGTAGTTTAAGAACGTACCTATATAGAAATTATCTAGGTGAATTGTGCAAAATAGAGTAGATATAAGGAATATTGGTAATATCTTTGTGGCATAGAACAGTCTACTTATGAGAGATAATATCGAAGACAATTACAATATCATTACACGACTATTCGAAGCCAACATTAGTGAGATAGATTATATTGTGATGAAATAAATATATTATTATTCTTTTAAATAAATAATATTTTGATTAAATAATAATTTAATTTTACATAAAAACTCAGAGACAATCTCGACATTACTCAAGGTTAGAGTAATCATTGGGATGGGTAGCTACTCAAGTGTTTTTTAAACAAATATGCTATATAGTTTTTAATTAAATAAATATTTTATATGTTTTGCATAATTAATTTATTTTAATATCTTTAACTTAAAAATATTTACTTAAATATTTATACGTAATGGCTTACTATCAGAGTATATTCTAGTATATTCACCTCCTTCCCTCATACAGTTTCAGTTTATTGAGTCTGTGATCTGAGTGATTGAGGTAATATGACATTTCAGGAGTTTTGAATTATTCCGTTAGAATTTCTTTACTCAACTTATATTTTAAATTCCTTGAATTTACTGAGTCATATGTACATTGAGTTTATATATTTTTTATGAATTTAAAAATATATTTTGCATTAAATATATTTTGAATATTTTATAAATTATGATGATAAATAATTATTTATTTTATAAATAACTATTATTTGTATTTGAGATAAGAATATATGATTAAAATAAACGTGTTTTTGATATTGTATAGATACGAAAAATGCCTTGTACGTTCTTTTGATACATTTTGAGGTATTAGAATATATTTTAAGGACTTACAATATTTATCACGTGTAAATCTCATTGGATGGGGATGTGACAAAGTCAATAATTTGGTCTTTATTGAATAAAGTATTTGTTAATTTATTAAATTATAAGGGGTATTTATCACAAATATTCTAATAAGTGTGTAAGTGATATTCTTAAAAATTATAGGGGGTATTTGTCACAAATATTCTACAAAGAAATAAGTAACATTTCAAAAAATTATAAGGGTGGTATTTGTCATTTCCCTTACAATATAATATCATTTTTCAATTATTACTAAAAAAGTAAAATATTTTTTAAATTAATTTTATTGTTAACAAAATATAGTTTAAAAATAACAGTATATTATTTAAAATAATTTATTGTGTTGGTATTAATAATAATAAATTTATTTTAAAGTGATAATTTATAAATACTAGTAACATTAGTATGCTTATTAATTTTAATTATAAATTAAATGTTTTAAATTATAAAATAATATATTTAATTTTAATATATATTTATGTATGTCTGTGTAGTTATATGCTGATTCATTGTGTT
>JAWDEX010191917.1:0-12596 GCA_035221805.1 Trichilia hirta
TAATGTGGATGCCTGATAAGAATAGATTGCCTAGAATTGTTCTTGTTTGCTGCTTGCTGCACAATATTATCATTGATCTGGAGGATGGATTACTAGACCAGATGCCCTTGTCATACCATCACGACTCAGGCTATCGCCAGCAAACTTGTGAATCTGTCGACAAGACTGCCTCAATAATGAGAGATGAACTTTCTCTCTACTTATCTGGAAATATACCTCCTTGAAAGGATCCTTCCTTCTTGGTGTGGTTATTTTTGGTTCATTAATATATAAACAAAATGATATGCACTACTACCTGTTGCTTTTGGGGAAGTTTTCCTTGTCAAGTTAATTTGTTTTTGCAGAGAACTCTACCGAATCATATTGGTTAATTATACTTCTCAGTTATTTATACAGAATTGTTATCTCGTCCAGTGATAGAATTTCACATCAGTTCCTTTAAAATATGAATTGCCATTTTTCTGAGAAACTGTTTTGAAGAAGCTAAAATTTGATCTTAATAGTTTATTGTGGAATAAATTGTACTTTTGTCACATTACTTAAAAAATATAAGAATATGTTCGGAATTGAGTTGTGATTGTTAATCTACAATTATTTTAAGATGAACAAAATAATGTAACTTTCATATTTTACAAATTAAATGGAAGCACAACAATTATGAAAGTATTATGTCTTTGGAACATGATATTGAGTTGTTCAATTTATGATTTGGTAATATAATAAATTAAAATACTATTTGATTTTAATTATATTATCTGTAAACTTGTTATAAAAAATAATTCGATGATAAATTTAAAAGTTAATTTTAAATTTGGGGGTAATGTTAATATATTTATTTATTATATATTCAATAAGGTAGATAGTGTTTAAAGCAGCAGATTTATATGATGACGTGGCAGATATTAAAGGAAGTCGCATTGAACCAGAGGACAAAAATACAGCAGTGAACTTTTTATTTATTTTTCCAGTAGAACTCCAATCTGTCACTTTAGAGAAATTAAAAACCCAAGCATTGCCAAACGCAGGGTTAGGGTTTATATGGAAAAATTTGAAGCGAAACAGCTCCTCAAGGACAAGAAATTCTGGTTCGCTTCCTTTCTCATTGCTTGGGCTGCTGCTCTACAGGTGACCCTTCTTTTAATATCACAAAAATTGATAATATAAGGTTTCAAAATTTTGTTTTTTATTCTCGTTTTGGTTTTTCTGCAGGGGCACGTGATGTGGTTACAGAGGCAAGATTCATTCAAGCAAAAGTTTGGTACTATCGACCAAGGCAACGATAATGGTGAACAAAAATGAAAATGCTAGCGAAATTAACTAAAATTTTGTATGTAAAAACACACAAAAGGATGAAAAAATGTCAAAATTTTAATTTTTGTTTAGTAGGTATGTCTGTATTTCTGATCGTGATAACACTAGTGGTTGAAATTGGGTAAGTTACGGTTTGATTACACTAACTGAAATGCGATGACTTTCTTGATAATTGGGCATTTGTGATTTTTGTATGTCGTTTTGTTGGATATAGATTTTGTGTTCATTGAAGTTTATTAACTGTTTTGTAGATTATCTATTAGGCCAATGTTGTTGATTCTTGATATACAATAGACATATAAGGGTTAGGAAAGACCATCCCAATAAAGAAAAGCAGCTATTTTGTAGTGCCACAAACATGAATGGAGCCCTTTCTTTGAATTTTATGGTAAGTACTTTGTGCAAACTTCCCGTTATTCTGAAACTTGAATGCCTATTTTTAACTCTGTCATGTATCCTATACTTTATTTTGGAATCTATACTTTGATGAACCAATCTTATTATCTTTAGGGCTTCCACTTGGCTTTATATCAAGAACTGCAAGTGCCAAACTCTTTTCCGAATGACCTGACACGAAAGGAAAGATAAATGAGATGAAGCATCACATTTAGTGATATAGATTTATCTCAGTCAGGTAAACGGATCTGTTTGAAGCATTTCTTCATTCTAGTATGTATAGTGTCTTGAACTCATTGTATGTTCCTGTAAAACACACTGCTTGATCTGTTTTGCAAAATATATATTAGCTGTGTCAGAGATTAGTTGATTTTAGGTCAATATGTTATTAGTTCATGAATAGGGAATGTTGCTGCCAATGCATGGATTTAATTGCAGTCTCTAGTTTCAAGGTGGGTTTGAGATTAGTTATATTCATGTGATTGTATAGATGAGAAGTTTTTGCATGCAACGAGAAAATCATGAAAGTAACCTTCTTATGACAATGGTTGATTAATATATCAGCTCCATCCTAGAGACAGTAGTTAGCTATTTATGCAACAAGTATGCAAATATAGGCTTTGTTTGGGACTTTGTTGCTTTTTCTGCCTTTGAAATAAAATTGAAAATATATTTAGTGACACTGACTTTTATTAGTATCCACTCAGTCTATTAGTTATTTTACATTTAATATTTCATTCCACTTAAATTATAACTTTAAAGATATACCTCAATATCGTATGAAAGTCTTAATTTCTTAACCATAAGAATTTCATCATTTTTTTTTTCTCTCTCTAAGAATCACATAAGTCATTCATTGAATATAATGAATAAGCTGTGTGGATTTAGTCATTCAGTTGGCATGTTAAGCTAGCACTACTCATTTTTTATTATCTATATTCTATGATAACTGCCTAGTACCATCTTCCCTCTAGTTCAAAATCACGTTACCGCGATTTCTGTCTCTCTTTGTATATTTGGAAGTTCAAATTCTAGAAATCTTTGATTCCTTGCAGTAAACAATTTCAAAGAGTTAAATTATTGTTGGTATGAGTAGTAATCAATAGACAACAAAAATTAAAAGTTTCACGTGGAACTTGCAGGATCCATGAAATCGCGTAGTAGATTTCCAAGCTTCCCAATAATCTAGACCAAGAAGAAATTTGTATTAAAACTATAATAAAGAAAATAAATAGAATAAAAAAATCAACACTTCAACATCACAGTATGGACAGCCCATTAATTTTCTCATCAGAAAGTAGAAATAACACTAGCTGTAACCAAATGGGATTTTCTGCTGATTAAAAAGAAAGCACCTAGTTTTGAAGATCAGTCTGAGGGCCAAGTCGCGTAATCATTTTGACCATTTACCATTACTACTGGAATGTCTGCGCTGTTATTACAAACCCAGCTCGCTGCTTACATTTACGTTAAGTGGTAGATATTGAAAAAAAAATGTTCATAAAACATCTATGTTTATTTAGACGTTATCATTTATCAATTATCGGCTCACTTGACAAAGGACGAGAGTAGTTTCATCCGTAGAATCTGTAGATTAAAGCACAGTGCCTCAATCTTTATCTATCTAGAATTTCCTTTTATTTGGCCTTGACATGTCTTCTTTGTTCTAGAAAAGAAAGAACCCAGCCAGGGTTTTTAGACTAACCTTTGTCTCCTTAAGTGTTAATTTGATGAATAAGACATTTTCCTTTAATGATGAATGCTAAACAAAAGACAATTGGATTTGGAAGAGAAATTTTTCGGAAATTTCCAACGTTTAGAAGAGGAATTATGAATTCTTAGACAATGACATTCCGGTGGACCTGGGCTGAAAAGTAGTAGTCCTCTCAGGTAAGCTATCGGTAGCCTATTTGGAAAGTATTAATGGAGTTTGATACAAGTTAATCTCGAGAAAACGGTTCAGGGTCTAGACTTTAATCTCAAGAAATCAGGGTTTTTTTTATTTTTTCAGGGTAGGTAAACTTCGAAGCAGAGCAGTAAAAAGGGAAGTATATCATACTGCTCTATACCATTGTTATCAGTCTTTCACTTAAAAGAAACGTCTTTTTCATAAGGGTCGGTTTATGCAATAAAGATTGATACTTTACAAATACCAATTCTTAGAATTGGGTGTGTTGTAAGAGATTGATCCTGGAATTGAGTTTGCATATACCTAATCCTGGATACTAAAACGATTAGATTACGTGTCCCATTTGTAGTATAATTGATTAAGCTTTCCAGAAGAGGCCGCATGCTATTTTATTCAAAATGTTCAAAGTGAATTCTCCTACCAACCATAGTGTGAAATAGCCAACTTCAGGCAACAGAAACAAGACCTGGACAACACTATTCTTGAACACGGTAAGGATTGAAAAGTCTTTACCTCACTTATCAAATCATGTAGCTCATATATTTATTTCATACAACTAATTTAAAAATATTTAATCTTAAAAATACAATAATTAAAATTTTTAAAAACAGCATTAGAATTAATTTTTATTACTCACTCCTTTTTTCTATACCTAATAGATAATAATTTTATTATATATGTTATAAATATCATCACCTTAGCTCAAAATATCTTTTTTACTTCATTTTAAAGATAAAATTTTTTAAAAAATATTTAATGAATACCATTTTTTAGTAAAAATTATAAATTCTATTTGGCAAGATTTTTTAATTTTATTTCACAACCATTATAATTCTAAAGTCACAATACTTTAAACCCGATCGGTTCAAGTACTCTTAGACTTTAGATGGTACACATACTCTATGCAAATTCAAAAAACTTGTTTTCTTATCCAATTAACAAGAAAATATAGGTTCTTTACTCCATTCAAAAGTCTCCATCATCCTTTTCTGATTAATTTCTTTGTGTGATTTTAATGTAACACCCTTACTTTCTTGGTTGGTAATCAATGAATGACTCATCCTTGACTCGAATGGTTATCTTCATTTATAGTCGTTGTGTTTTTGTGTTTATGTATATACATATTTAAAAACATATCTACATTGTATAGCTGCCCACAATTTCAATAGTTTACACCATTGACTCTATAATAGAAATAAATTATTGAACTTCATTTTCTTTTCTTTCATGATTAATGTATTAAAATTGTTTTGTTTAAAAGATCTTCTTAGAAATTTTTCTTTACAATAGATTAGAACTCATCTGGATAGGCAATATTCAAAGTTACTCGATTCTACACAAGTCAAAATTTGTAATCTTATGTATTATCATCTTCATCAATATATTGTCATGCTGTTGTAAAACATGGGAATAATCCATAAATCAAATCATATTTACATCAATATTATATCAGTTTAGTTTTTCCAAGGAGTAAATTGTAAAACATATATTTTAAAAATCTAACAACTATTCTTTTTATGTGGGTATTTCAATACTACAATCTTGATCCTTAATTTCATATATGAAGAAATAACGGCAACCTATGCAAGTATTATAAAATAAGAAGAATATCTAAATCTAATAAATTTATATATGTTAAAATAGATATAATTTTTTTTAAAAATATGATGATATTAATTATCTTACATTCTCAAACTAACATGTATAGTTCAGCTTTCATATCTTATTCTAATAAAATAATTTGATATTGACAGCGATGACAAGAACAATATTTTCATTTGATTGAGAACATAATTTTTATATATATCGAAGTCAATAAGTATTTGATTATATTTTAATTCTAATTATAATCTCTCTTATGTGATAAGTAAGCTCCATCGTTAACCAAAGGCAAAAAGAGTAGTGGGATGTATTATAATAGTTATTTTTGTAGTAATAGTAGTCGTTATATTTCAATTTCTTGAAATAATTAATTAATTGTTCGTACAAAAGCAAAGGCAAATTGATGTTAACAAGGACTGGAATTGGTATTACTCTTCAATTGTGGCAAAACTCAATTTCATTCATGCATTTTATTTTACAACAAGCAAATAAACAAACGAAGGGAAAAATCAAAGTTTAATCAAATAAAATATCTTCAATAATTGGAAAATAATTTTCAATGTAACCTAGATTGGAACATACAATGAGAATGTAAGACATAAACCATTAGATATTTATTAGAATTTTCAATGAATTGCAACGAAACAAATTATAAACCGACTCTACCGATTCATGTACGATTTGTCATACAATTCCTTGATGCAAAATCGAAAAATCAATTAGGTGAATTAAGAGAAGAGAATATAAAATTAAAAGAATTTTTGAATTGTATTAAAATTGTTTGTTTTGAACTGCACGGCACTGCAATTTCGAAACTATAGCCAATCCCACAGTTTTTCTTCTAGAAATTGTAGACTACAAGTAGAAATAATAACAAATTTTAATTTTGATAGGAAACTACACTAGTCAAGTTATTATCATGTTCATTTTCAAATTATATGGTTTGGGCATGTGGGGTAGGTTACTAGAAGGAATGAATTTTCTAATCACTTTTTTCCATAAAAAAACAAATTTATTAATTGATTCATATGGTTCATTCAATACTGTTTTAGAAAATTGATTTTGACTTTATAAATTAAAACAATGAATAATGTTTATTATATGAATTCTATTTTAAAATTTATATCAAAACTAGTATGACATGCTTATGATGTTTATCTAAAATCACCGTAGAAATATGAATGAATAAGATAAATGATTATTTAAAATAATTATAAGAGTAATTCTGTTGTAAAAACAATGTCTAGAAAGCAAGAAATTTCTTTTTTAAATATTAAATTACATATTTAATGTTTATAAAATGATTTAGAAAGTTTTTATGTCTTTCGAAAAAGAGAAAAAAAAAAAGCTAAGAACATTCAAATTTTTATTCCTCTCTATCTTGCAAAATATTTTAAGAAAAATTATATATATATATATATATATATATATTTTAAGAAAAAATTATTAATATATATAGATAGATAGAGAGAGAGAGAGAGAGAGATTCAAGTCTCACCTTATTCCATACACAAAAATAAACTAAAATTAGAATGAACAAAAAAAAAAAAACATATACTGTCTTTTTCAAAATTATTGATTAATTAAATACTTCATATGCACCTAATATTAGGTGATTTCTAAAAGAAAAATAATCTGATAATACAAAATTAATTAAAAATTTCAAAATAATTAAATCATCTATGCATCATTACTATTGATTATTGATTTTTGAAAATATGAATTATTATCAACAATTAATTCTTAATTTATCATAGACTACGGATCACATCAATATTGATGATAATGTATACTCAATGGTCAGCATATCTACCTCAACTTTTTCCCCATAGTATTAGATTGCTATTAGATTTTGTTACGCTAAGTAAAAGAGTATATATATATTTTTTAATAAAAGTCAATTTATGGTAAACATTATCATGAAGAAAATAATCAAAAATTGAGAAAACAAATTAAAACAAGTTATTTCATTAACTATAATTGACTCAACTTTTTATTATAGATAATGGCAAACTACATTAGCTAGCAACCAAATTGTAGTCATTCTTTTCATATAAAACTTTAGGATAATAACATTTAGGTCCTTAGATTTAATAATTTTTAAGTAAAATTATAATTTATTGACTTTGCATGCATCAAATAAGTCCTCATCTCCAATCAAAATGACCAAAATGCCCTTTAATGGTTTAAAATATATATTCAAAAATCAAGATTATGGGAAAAAAAAAAAAATTGAACCCAAAAGTAAAATTTAGGATCTTATCTGATAAAAATGAATAAATTGTATTTTTATTTTAAAAATATAAAACCTTTACAACCCAAATATTATTTTTAAAAAATTAGTTGAATGACTAGTAGACACCAATTTTGTAATTGACCTCCTTGCTCCAAGCAATTAGATTGAATTGTCTTATTCAAACCCTACGACTTAGTTGTATGAAATTTATCATTTTTTAATATTAAATTTTATTCACATGTTATTAATAATCGTCATATTATCCTAAAATTTTACAAAAACTTTTTAAATAAATTAAAAAGAAAAAACATTTTGAAAAGTGATATTATACATATTGTATCTTTGAATCGGATACACGCATGCCCGCACCCCCAATTTCATTGTTGTCTGTAGATAAAGTTGGAATTAATGCATGATCTAATATGAACGAGACTCGACTCACTGTCTTTTCCCTGTTTAATTAAATTTCTTGATTGAAAGTCACGTTAACTTAAAACCGTTTGCACATTTTCATTTTTCAACTAATTTGATTAAAGCATTACACTCAAAAGCATATGTCACATATTTTATATAATTTTTTTTTTTCACATAAAAATCTAGAACATAAAATAATATCATAACATGCAACACTGTCACATTTATAACTTTGAAAGCATGTATAATAATTAAGATAATATATATTGTTACTGTACAAGTAGTAGTTACCGACCATTAATACCATCTATAAAATTGTAAATATGATTCCAATATAAACTTAACAAATTATAAAGATGGTTCATCATCCTCATTCTGACTTGGACTACCGTTAAATAAATAAAGATAAGGAGAAGAAAATCTAACAAAAGGTTTCGAAGAAACATCCTGAGTCACAACTCACCACTCCTTCTTGCGCGTGTTACCTCAGCCACGCGGTCATGCTTGCGTGTTCACGGTGTCCGTAGGCTCGTTTCACACTCAACTTAGTCACTTTATCTTATTCCCCAAATTCCCCACTACTTGACTTACTTATCCCGCAAGTTAATAGAGGGCACAAACGTCATTACGAATAGTCAACTATAAAAGTCAACATTTCTACAACGTAGAAAGTTAAAACTAAACTATAAATACACACAAACCATGCATAACCTAAAACCATTTCCATTTCAGTCTTTCGTATTCTCAATCAAAACACGGTCGTTTCGTCTCGTTCATTGCAAAATTATATCATGAAGAGAAGTTTTCCAAAACCAACAGAGCTTGATAACAGCTTAACCATGGCGAACTGCTTGATGTTACTTTCTCAGGGGAGCAATTTCGACACCATGAACGGCGTTAACATGACGGCAGCCAGTCGTGTTTTCGAGTGCAAAACATGTAACAGACAGTTTCCGTCGTTTCAAGCTCTAGGAGGACACAGAGCGAGCCACAAGAAACCGAGGTTGACGGACGGCAGCGGAGGCCACACACTGTCTCCGGTGAAACCCAAGACGCATGAATGCTCAATTTGCGGGCAGGAGTTCTCCATCGGGCAAGCCCTCGGCGGGCATATGAGGAGACACAGAGCTCCTAGCTTGTATGAAAACGAGAAGATTCCGGCGTTGAGTATTCCTGACAGCGGGCCAGTGGTGAAGAAAGCGAATAACAGAAGGATTTTGTGCTTGGATTTGAACTTGAGTCCATATGAGAATGATTTGGAGTTGTATAGACTTGGCAGCAAGCCAAATGCTACAACTCCCATGGTTGATTGCTTCTTGTAAACCTACTAATTTATTCAGTTGTTAGGATTTTTTGTCTCTCTTTTTTCCCTTTTTTTGAGTTGTTTAATTCTGGGTTATTTTGCAATGGTATATATTTGTTCATTGATATTTATTATACATATGTATATACAGCTCATATATTCCATAGAATCTAATATTATGATAATTTACAAGAGTTCATTTCATTTCTCAGTTTGTAGTTTCAATGGGCTATGAATTTTATTTTGACGAAGGTGATGCTGTAAGTACATATTATATCATCATGAGGTAAGGGTGATCTCAAATTTGATCTTAATGGTGAAATTACTTACACTATTGATATTACAGTATTCACGATCTCTTCTGTAATGATGATACCGAAGAAACCACGAGGAAAAGAATAAGCTATTTGCTAATTTCTAATGCCTTTAAAATCATTTTCAATTTTTTTGGGGGTTTGGGGGAGTGGATATGAAAGCTGGGAGTTAATAGTTTATTGGATTCTTAATGCTTTTACATTTTAATGAAACTAAAAGATTTCGTTTTAGCTGAATTAATGGCAAACTCATTGAGAAAGAAGAGAAAATAATTTCTTTCGTATTTTGTGAAAAGTTCCCTATCATTATTTATCAATTCTGAAGGAACTTGAGTAAACATTTAATATTAACTTGTCATGTTTATCTGGTTTCTGTCAAATTCTATTCCTCAAGGGCACAGCAAATTGCTAAATCATAGCAATAAGTAAGCTTTGAAAAAAAAAAAAATAAATAAAATTTGGCCTCACAATTTTGTTCATTTAGGTTTGATAATAAAAAAAATGGTTTATTCTTTTATATATATATGTATAAAAAATAAAAAAAAAAGGATTCGTTTTGGTGAGATTTTATTCATTTGCAAAGATCATGATATTTCAAGAAACAAAGAAATAAATGAAGAAAAATTTTGAAAAGAGTGGCATCCATTTTTGTATAGACTATAAGACCATAAACAAAAATATCTATTAAGAAATAAATTAATGATATGACTCTTTGAAGATTAGTAACCATAAATAAAAAGTAAGCACTTTCTTCTTATTAAGTAATTCATCTTGGTAATCATAAACAGGGAAAAATGTCACTCAACATCAGTCTCCTTTCAATTTGCATAGGGATCAAATTAAATAAAAAAAAAAAAATGGAAGAAGAAGAAGAAAAGAAAAAGATGGGCTAAATTCAAATTTGAAGAAGTTTACGCTGCATAAAATTTAATTTGAGCCCAAAGATCCCGGAGACGTAATATCCCAACAACACTGCATATGGTTTTCATTGACTTCTGAATATTGAAAAGGGCTGCTGAAATGTCATTATCGTCTTATTTACCCACACTTGGAATTGAAAACGTTGGTTGTATATATAAAATTGTAATATAAATAATATTATTGGCTAAAAAGGTAAAAAAAAAAATTAAATATAACACGAAAAAATGATACACTTAGAATCCACTAACTGATTTATGAGCAAAATCATTTCACATATCTTTAATTGGAAGCTTATCCACTTAAAAGATAATGTCTAGATAAATTTTGTAATCTTTAATTCTTGTAGGGCTCAAAATATTCTCAATTGGAAAATTCATAATATTTGTCAATTAATATGTACCACTTGTACATTTATTTATTTATTTATTCTTAGTTGTTATATTTGGATGCTCTTGGGTGCACCGCACATACATGCCCACTCAGCATTCTTGAATGTCCAGCTAATATCCCTATCATAAACAATTAACAAGTCAATATTTAAATTAATTAAAATATATATGGAAATTATGGAGTGTATTTGTCCAATTACATAATTACTTAATTAAGGATAAGGAAAATTAACTATTATTAGTCATTGAAGAAATTGAAATCAAGTGGGTAATCACGGCAAGCCATGATGCATGCACGTTATGAAAATGGTAACTGAAATAAAAGGCCAAAATTTAACATAGGCCCGTTTGTTCAAACTTAATGAATGTATTATCGGATGTGATGCATAAATGTCGGTTCATTGTATTACCAAAAATAAACATCCTCAAATACAAGAACATAAGATGGGTTCACATTTGAAAGAACATAATTATGTGTTAATATTATTAACATATATCTTAGAATATAAAATTATTTATTATTGTTGATGGATTTTTCTTATGCCACCTTTCAAATACATAGAAAAGTGAGATTATAATTTGTTCATTTATTTATTAGCATCATGCCTTATCCTGATGCTAGACTCAGTTGACCCGAATTCACAGGTTTGATTATTCTCTTAAGTTAGTTCAGGTCCATAAATTCCTAAACCGACCCTAGATTTCTATTATAAAAAATAAGAGATATGAGAAGGTAAGCAATATCTACTTTTTAAACTCTGTCAAATGTCCCACGCATTAAAGATTTAGTGTGCCATATTAATTATATGACAGGTATTTATTGCACCACTCTATTTTAATAGACCATAATTATAAAATGATCAATCGATTATTGAGATATGCCACTTATTATCAAATCAAACTATTGTTCTCCAATGATCACACATACTAATGTCACTATAAATATGACATTCACAGCTAAGAGGAAGGATCTTAAAGTTTCTAACAAACTCTTTAAAATGCCTTTTCTTGTTAGTATTAGCCAATCAAATACTCTAAACTCTTTAATCTCTACTTTACTGTTTTTTATTTATCTTTTAACCTTATATCTGAGTTAAGCATCGGAGTTTATACCCTGAAAAGTTAGCTTTACTTCTTACTTTTTCTTTTTTGTTTTTAGACGATGACATTAGGCCGTGGCACAATTCCTATCCTGAGGTAAATGAAAGGGCTTTAGGAAATTGGCAAGAAATAAAGTTTGTGTGATGTGTTAGATTTTGTTCCCCAAAAAAATTTAGGCATTAACAGTTGGTGCCCTCTGTAAAAAAGTACACAAAATGCCTTTAGTCAACACGAAGGAAAAATTTTGGCAGAAATTACGGTGAAAATGGCTGAAAACAATCACTGCTATTACTCCTGAAGATTGTCAACAAAAAAGAATGGGGACCCCACCTGTCCTTCCAATTAATAATAGGCAGTAGAATCTTTTAATGAGAATAAGCTGCAAGATCACGCTGTTGTGCCACTGATGAGTAGGGCAACTGTGAGAACCAGAGAGTATGAGTCTTTGCAACTAGCAATGAAGGTAGAAGAGTACAGAAATAGGCAAGCAAAAGTAAAAAGTAAAAAGTAAATGTTAGAACAAAGAAATGTCAAAATTCAATTTTGTCCTCTGTAAATTTTATTCATGATCGAGGTGCCGAATTTGTGATAATGACATGAGACTTAATTTTTAAATCATTCTACCAAAATTATTTGATAAGTTTGTTTCTTGGCTTAAGGCGCCGAATTTTGATAGCGATGTGTCTATATTTTCAAACTA
>JAWDEX010191928.1:0-12595 GCA_035221805.1 Trichilia hirta
ACCATTTCAAGCATAGAAATATATTTTAAATTGGATGGATGGATGGATGCTTTGAACAAAACACAAAAAAACAAAACCCTACCAAGAAGCTGTCAAGCTCTTGCCTTTCATGTGGAGAGAGGGTTTGATTGTTAGTTTTTTGAGAAGCATAAGACCTAAGAACATGGTGAGACCGAGCTAACTGTGCATCAATAAGAGGTAACTGATCGATGGGTGTAGCAACACGAAGACAAGCCACATGGGCAGCTAATAGCTGCTCATATAATGGGTGAGTTGCTATCTCTGATTTGAGTTGGCGGCTTTGATCACTGGACACTTCACCAACACCAACACCAACACCACCTCCAGCACCGCCACTACCCATTACACCCAAGCTAGGTTCTTGCATCTGCAGCAAATTAAAGACTGTAATTGTTGTGTGATAAAAAAGAAACTAAAATGGTTGAAAAGAAAGTAACAAGGAAATGAATTTTAGGACCACAAAAGAAAGAGGCTTGTCACTTGTGCTTGTCTGAGAGAGAGAGAGGGGAAAAAGGGCGGTGCATTCTCGTTAATGGTGTAAGAGGATGGAGAGGAGGTTGAACAGCAGTACATCGGGATCTGAGACAAGACTTTCTGCACCACTTCTGTAACATACGCAGAGTTTACAGACAGAGAAATAGCAAGAAGCAAATTAAAGCTTGATATAGATAAGAGAGAGAGGGAAGATTTCCAAGTAGTTTTGTTTTTCTTTCTTCTTTCTTTTTTTTTTTTTTTTCTTTTTTTCCAAGTATTTGAGAAAAAGAGAGAGAAACTATGGAATCCTTACTGAGAAAGTAGGGATATTTGAAGAGAGATGGATCAAAAGGAAGGAAAATCCACAGATAAAGCTGCTTCTATGATCTATTCGATTCTGTCTCCTGTTAATCTTGTCTTATCATTTTTCTTTTTTGGATTTTAGGGTGGATTAATTTAATATAAACTTTAGGTAAGCGGGGTTTGATTTGATTTCTGTTGGCTGTTTCGTATATTTCTCTACAAGTTTTAATAAAAAGAGAACCCAATTAGTTGTCTTAATTAATAATAAACAATAATAATAGTAAAAATAACATGGAATTGGTTCATGTTTCATATACCCAATTCCGTATTATTATTTGGTCCATGTTTCATGTATCTGAATTATTTTTAAAAAAAAAAAAAAAAGTCAACCAACAAATTTATTTAGGTATGATTTGTTCACCCAACAAATTTTGAATCTCCTCAGTTAAAAATTTAAATAAAAAGACTTAATATTATTAAAAAAAAAAAAAAACTCATAATTATTTTGCAATTTAATACTATCATTAGAATTTTCGTCTATCGACTAACATTTTTAAATTAAATAATAACTATCAAAATCAATCTGATCAAAGTGTTATGCTACGAATATAACTTAATATCCTATAGTATAAGCTTAGGAAACAAAATCAAATCATATTTTGTGCTTGTAGGATGTGTTTTATCTTGTTACTTTACATCAATCTTTATAATATGTCTGTAACAATCATAAGGATAAGATCCCTTTGCTTTTATTATTATTACACTTTTTATCCCTATTCCTATCACTGCACAAACTTCAATATGAATTTATGATAGAAATGCAGGTTTATTCTTTTATTTAAAATTGGAAAAAAAAAATTATAAGGAAAGAAGTTCAATAAAATTATATTTTGTTCATTTAAAAATAAAAAATCAGTTTGATTTAGTAATTGAATATATATTTTATATATAGAAAGAGAGCTGCAATAAGAATTTGGTGTTATGCAATTGGACGCACAGCATATTCTTTTATTTTTATCTTTATTTATTTATTTTTTTTTAAGTTTTAAACTCTTGTGTTCTTTTTTTCTTTATTAACTTTGTTGTTGTAATTTTTAATAAAAAAAATAAAAAATTTTATATTACATCCTTTTACTTATAGATGAGGTGCTATTTGAGGAAAAAAAGAAAAAAAAGGGCATATTAGGTATTATCAATTTTTGTTTAATTTTAAAAGTAAATTTATAAAAAAATATTTATTAAAACTTATTTTTAATAAATTTTACTCATTTTCTAATTAATATTTAATATCCTAATTTTTACTATTTAGAAATTATATGATCATGGAATTTTAATATTAAATATGTATAATTTTAAAAACATATTTTTATTTTTATATAAAAAAATTAAAACAAAATTTTAATAAATTTTCAACCGAAAATATATAATTTTAACTTTTCCAAAGTAATGGAAAAGACAAAACCAAGCAAGTTGGAGCAATCGCATTTTAAAAGAATTGAAACTAAATAAATAAAAAAAATTAAAGTCGTTCAATTCAATCAACCAATTGGGCTTTCCACTAAACCGAATAAATAAATAAATAAACAAATAAAAGAACACTTTAATCACCAAACTTTCATTTAATTCAAGAAAAGTGTGCTAAGGGGTTAAGCTGTCAGTTTATGTGCTTCCTACTTTTTTTTGAGTTCGGTTTATTTTTATTTTCTACCCTTTTATTGAAAGAGACGAAAATAAATAAATGTTAAAATTTTTAAGATATAATTAAATATATATTTTAATTGTATTATTTTTAAATCTATTAATAAAAATCTCAATTTATTAATCTGATATGTCAATTTAAACAAAAATTAAATTAAATTAAATTAAATTAAATTGATATATTTAATTTTAAAAATAATTATACTAAAAAATACTATTTTAATTATAACAAAACTTTTTTAAGGAAGGAATTAAAATTTATATAAATATTTTACAAATTAATAAAATTAAAATATATATTTAATTAAATTTTAAAAGTGTATTTTTTAATAATAAATGAAAATAGAAAGGGTAGAAGTTGGACTGTTAGGACAGACAATAGACTGAGCAACAAAATGCAAACATTAGGGATTACGTTGACGTGTCATTCAGGTATGTGTGGTAGACCTACTAGTCTACATCATGTGTTTTGACAACGACTTATGATGGGATTGTATGAACCGTTCGATCGGTCACATTTTATTTGGTAACTACTAGAAAGATCTTCTCTCATAATTCTTACATGTAAAGCAAAATTAAGGATGGGTTTATTTTTCTTATCATTTTTAAAAACAATTTCTCAATTTATTCAATTAAAAAAATAAAATATTCACTTAGACAAAAATTGAATATATTGCACCATATATGTATATAATAAATTAAATCTAATTTATATAGTAGTGAATCAATGTTAAAGATAATTCAGTTGGGTTTTATATTTTTAAAAAAATGGCAATTATAAAAAATAAATTATTTTCAATTGTTAGATAGTGTTTGTTATTTTTTTTATTTGCATGTTTGAAAAATCCGAAATTTAAATAGGTTAGAATGTTTGAATATAATTATTAAATTATCTTTTCAAATAAAAAATATCTAAAATTTATTATTTTTATCTTTATATTTCTATAATATTTTTATATTAAATAAATAATAAAATATTAAATTTTATTGTAGTTACTTATATTATATCAAAATAAATATATATTTTTAATTTATAAGATAACTTAATAACTTTAAGTTAAAATAAAAGGATAAAAAATAATAATTATACTATTTTATTATATTAAATTTTTTAAGTTGTGCAATTTATTAATAAAAATATATATTTTAAAAATAAAAATACTATTAGACTTTTATATGAATAAGGATGTAAATAAATTAATGAACTAATAATATATTCATAAAAAATTTTAAATTCGTAAAATTTAGAAAAAAATAAAAATATTAATTTTTTATATAAACAAAGATGTAAATAAATTACATGTAATTTTGATTTAAATATAATTGAAGTTAGAACTGTTTTAAAAATCATTACAAATACCATTTTATTAAAGGAATTTATAAAATTGTAACATGATAAATGACACAATCGTATCACATGATAATATTTTATTCATTTATTATTTTAATTTTATTTAAAAGATGTTGAGTAATTATGCCACATGCAGGTATGTAATTCATAGAAAATCAGAATAATTTTAATGAAAATATTTTTTATTACTTTTATCATAAATATAAAATTAATTTTAAATTTTAAAATTTAAAATTAAAATATATACACATAATTTAAAATATTTTAATATAATAATTAAAACACTTAATTTAATAACATAATAAATATGTTGTAGTTAGTCCGTATCTTAGAATTTTTCTTTAAAGAGGAAATTATGATTATTGCATAATTATGGCAGGCATATGCGAAAAGAATCGGGTTGTTAGTGATAATGTATTCTTATTCTATACGACTGTGGGGTCCACTAGAAGCCATATTTGGAAATGGGTCCCTCCCTTCGCAACAAAGCCGAAGATTGTGCTATTTGCAACAAAGATAAGTTGAAACGAGGAAAAATTTTTAAAAATGTTAATACATGAAAATTATCCTGCAAGTAATCTGCAAATAAAAAAGTAATAAGAGAAGTGTTGGCTGCTCCACAAAAATCTTATTTATTTAAATTAGTAAAATAGATTTCTTTAGGGAGAGAAAATAGGATACCACTAATTCTATAGTTAATAGTGATTTGTATTTGCTGGTAGCTTCGTGGGGCTTTTGAAGTGCAGGTTTAACGAGTGATTAATCAGAAGGTTTAAACATAACTCATATAACTCCGTAACTTATTTTCTTATTCTAGAAGTTTATAATATAATTTTAATGATTAACATCTAATCTTGGGTATTTTAGTTAAGAGCACAAAAAGTGTACGTCTAGACAATTTTAGTAAACTTATTTCTAATACATTTAATAATTATTGCACGTGAATGAGTATTGATATAGAGTATCCTAACTTATATATTTATACGATTAATTGAATCTCTCTTAATCCAAATAATTGCTCAGACTTTCTTATTATATGTTCAATTATTATATTTTACATGAGATTATTTTGTTTTATATGCTGCATTATTAGTTTTTTTTTTAAACCTATTGTTTATCATCATTATTTTTATTGTAACTTGTAACTAATCACTAACTTAATATATCCCATTTACGTATTTTTAGTTATATTGCATGTATTCTTATAACATTTTCACAAAGTATTAAGATGGAATCTCAATATTATTTAAAGATTTATATTAATTTTAAATCACCTACTATTATTAGATATTTTGAATCCATATCAGTCCATTTATTTATTGAATGATTTGTCAATTATTAATTTAATAAGATAATTTTTTTTATTAAGAAAGAAGAGAGTATCTCTTATTGTTAGGACTAAATTTTTTTAAAACGTAATTATTTTATCTAATTTTAGTTCTCACACTAATCAATATAAAAATTAAGTGTGAAAGATTATACAATTTTATTAAATTATAAATCAATTATTAGATTCATTTAACAATACTACTCAAGTGATCAAGTCACATATAACTACTGGCAATGCATCAGCTTAGGTGATTCTTCTTAAAGAATAATTAAAACAAATGGTAGAAAAAAATTATTTGTTGCACACTAAAAATATAGTAGACTATTTGGTTAGATATTCCGAATCCATAATAGTTCATTTATTTATTGTATGATTTGTGAATTATTAATTTGATGAGATAACTTTTTTTATTAAGAAAAAAGAGAGTATCTCTTAATATTAGGAGTAAACTTTTTTAAAACGTAATTATTTTATCTAATTTTACGTCTCGCACTAATAATATAAAAATTAAGTGTGAAAGATTATACAGTTTTATTAAATTATAAATTAATTATCAGATTCATTTAATAATACTACTTAAGTGATCAAGTCACATATAACTACTACCAATGCATCAGCTCAGGTGATTCTTCTTAAAGAATAATTAAAATAAATGGTAGAAAAAAACTATTTGTTGCACACTAAAAATATAGTAGACTATTTGGTTCAAAAGATACTATTCTACAAAAATAAAATTAAAACAAGGGAAAATACCAGAGTTGTACCTATAATTTTTGAACCAATATTTGATTGTTTCTAAAGTGACAAATATATATGTTATAATCTGATTTTTTTTCTATAAATCTTTATTTGATTAAATGCCTTAATAAAAAATATTTAAATTATTAATTTCCAAATTTAAGATTTAGAATTAAATATATATTGATCTTGGAAATTAATATAGATATTAAAGGAAAGTAATGGAACAAAAATAAAATTAATTAGGCAAGTGGAGTAAGTTTCAAGGTTAAAGTTGGATTTTTTATTGCAGTTGGAAGAATTTAATGAGTGAAGATGCCAAGATCTCAAAGCAGAAGGATGCAATCGAAATTTTGCAAGTCAAGAATGGAACTCGAATCCATATCTTCTTCTTCTTCCCGCGGATTTATCAAAGAGAAAGTTGATTGTTTTCCTTTTACAATTTGGAAGCCAAATCTTGCAAAATTAAGAAGGAATCCCCATGAATAGCATAATATCATTGCTAAGAAGGAAAATTAATATTTTCTTTTCAAGTTAGGAAACAAATCTCAACCAACTAATGGGAGAATTTCTTGTAAGAGCAAGATTTGTCAAGATTAAGGAGATTATAGTATCTATATAAAAAGTAAGCATTCAAGGTAGTTAAAAAAAGGAAGAGAAGAGACGGGGAGAGAGATCAAAGTAGAAAAGAATTCAGACAAAGGGCAACAAGGAGGTCACGGCAACGAGAAAAGCAAGAGGAAGAGTTCTAAAGATTTTAGGCTATCTTTACATTGGCGAAACCCTGCTATTCAGATTTGTTTACATTGGTTAAAACTTCTGAAGTTATTTTCATTCTGCAAGTATTGTTTTATTAATTGTTAGAATGTTGTTAACTTTACAATTTTGGTTTTCAATAATGAATATGTTGAATGATCAACAGGGTTGTATTCATCTTTCTTTAATTTTCTTTGTTTTATGCTTGAGAATTTAATCATATATTTGAAAATAAAAAGAAAATAAGGAGGATTGAGAAACAAAATCTTGACTTATTAAATTAAAAATTGGATTGAACAAAGTTGTAGATAACAAATTATCAGTATTTCAATCAACCATTTCAGGTTATTCGATCAACCTAATCTTGTAAATATTTTTGCACAAATTCTTGATCACTTCAGTCGACCAAATCAAAGATTTTGGTTGGCTAGCTCTTGCAATTTTTTTTTTTTCAATTTTGCGTCTTTGCCCTAATCTTTGCTTGTATTTTGGTCTTTGGTCAAATTATTAAAAGATTAACTAAAATTAGTTAAGATGATAAAATATTTATGATTATAACACCCACTTTTTAAACTAAGGTCAATTTTATCAATTTACCCCTTAGGGGTATTTTTCTTATTCTATAAAATTCGTATTTGGGTGTCAAATTTCTCTTTTTAATTGATTTATTAATTGTATATTAGCTGGTAATCTGGAAGGATTTGAGGAAGATTTAGTGCGATTTAAAAATGTTGGTTATAAGGTCTCTTTCGCACACTCGACTTTTAACTATAAATTTCTCTTAATTGGAGAATCTAATTCAAAATCCGTTTATTTTAGATGAAAATAAATAGATTTAGGATTCTATAGAATTAAATTTTGGATAAATCAAAGTTCAAATGAGAGAGAAATGAAGTTGCAAAGTAGTAAGTAAAAAGCGGGACAACATAGAAGAGTCTGCTATAACAGGAAAATTCTTATTGTAGCAAGAAACTAGCCTGTTGTAGAAAGAATTCTCATTACAACAAGATGGTTACCTACCGCAGCGAGAAGGGAGCTCACTACAATGAGTTCCTATTTTTCCTTTGCGTACCTTATCTTTAAATGCGATTTTTTATTGATCTAGAAGTTTGATTGATAAGATATTTTTTTTAATGAAATCTAATGAAATAAGGATTCTATTGAAACTAATTTAAACAAGTTCTAGGTTAAAATGGGAGAGAAATGAAGGTAGAAAGTAAGGGATCCAAAATTAAGTCCTTAAGCCATTCTCTTCACCCTATCTTCAAATGCAAATTCTCGTTAATTAGGAAGTCTGAATAATGAGCCATTTTTTTCAATAAAAGTTAATAAAATAAGGATTCTATTAAAATAATTTCAATCAATTTTGAATTAAATTGGAAGAGTTATAAAGGCAGCAAGAAAGGGGTACAAAATCAATCTTTTTAACCTTTGGAAATAAAATTTTCATTTTACCCCTTTCTTATTTCTTCTTCACTCTTAATCTATAAGGAAAAATTGGACTTTTTATGCCATTTTAAATGATTCTAACACCCAAAAACATTCTTCTTCTTTTTTTTCTTCTTTTCTCTTTCTTCATTGTGACTTTTTTTTCTTTTTTTTTCTCTGTAAACAAATTTATCTCTCTCAATAACACCTCAAATTTTTTCAAATTCTCACTCAAATCAACTTATTTTCATCACTATAGAGCTTTTTAATATATTAATTTCAAGTTTTAACCACTATTTTTAGAGTTAGAAGAGAAATAAAAAGTTAGGATTTTTGGTCAAAATTTTAACTTTCCGAATTTAGTCAACAATTGATTAAGAACTCGATTTTCTCAAGCTAAAGGCACTCTTTTGATAAGTTGTTTAATCAGTTTTAAGTTTGATTATGTGTTTTAAATGAAAGTCAGAGTTTAGATTATTATATTTAGAAAATCTGTGAAGTTTAGGCTTAAATTAAGTCAAATTCAATGTGCATTTGAAGAATTGACTTAAGAAGTAGGAAATGAAAGGGTAGAATGATTCAAAATGAGGTTTGAATGAAAATAACGCAAAGTTACTATTTATAACTATTATTTATAGTTACTATTCATCCAAATATAGATTTCTTCAAAAATCATCACTTAATCGTTAGACTCACATTTGATTACGGTTAGAAAGTTATATGAATGGGTAGGGAATTTTAAATGAATAAAAAATTAGGTAAATAATCGAAATTATTTGATAATTTGATAAAATATATTCTTTTATTGAATCTTAGCATGTAAAGTATCTTAAAGCATATAGATTCTATTTACTACTTTTTAGAATAAGAATTTAATAAGATTATTGATATTTATATCATATAGGCTCTGAAAATCTGTACGACGAGGATGTGAGGTGCAAAAATTAAATAGAGTGAATAGCCTCTCCATTAGGTGAGTGAATTTTATTACATTTCTTTTTGTATTTTATAAAGTTCTTTTAATTTTAAACATAATTTATGTGTTATGATTCGAGATATTTGGAGGCGATGGATTTGTTATTGTAGTAGAGACCAGGAGGAGGTCTCTTTGTTTGTGGTTTATGAGTTGATAATTTTATGATTTATGTATTGATGATTTTGTATATTGATATTAATTTGTTTGAACGGCTCGAGGCCAATTTTAATATTTATCATTGAATCTGTTATGTTAATCTTTGAAAATTTATGTTTTTGGATGCTAGAAGCATTGTTTCCATGCCTAATGGATTTATGTTGATTTTTGGTCGAAGAGCCACTATTATGGATTTGAGTTGTGTATGATGTAGTTTATGATACCATTACTGACAGTTTTATAATTTTTATGATATTTAATTTATGATTCATTTATATGTATGGTTGAAGGCCAGTAATGGTACCCTAATTTTTATGTTTTCTTGTAAATTGGGTATTTCGCATGATTGTCATATTAGACCTTACTTTTTTAACTTATGATTGAGACTATAATGATTTTATGGCTAGAGAGCCAAGAGATTATTTGTTTGATTGGATATATGATATAGACCGAGGAAGCCTTGGTTATGAGAGCTTAAACTATAGCTATAGAGTAAATAGCTTAAGGTTGGACCTACGAAGAGGTCACCTAGATGAGTGTGGTAGTCAGCAGAGCCAGTATGAAGGAGGTGATGATTTTATTTGTTATAGAGTGGCTTGCTAGACAAGATTACAGAGGTTAGTCATATGAGAATTCATAGATTACTCTAGACCAATGTTAGTGGTAGGCACAGTTTTATAAAATAAACAAATCATGCATCATATATTTTATTATACAAACTACACTTTTATTAAATATGCATCATGTATTTTATCATATGAACTATATTTTTATCAAATATTTATTATTTTAAATACTTGAAAAACTCACCGACGGTTCAGGTTACTCCTGATCAGAGTAATCATCGAAAAAGTGGCTTGCCCAAGTGATTTTATATATTATTTGAAAAGTTTTACTTGATAATTTAATTTTAAACTTATTTGCCTGTTTTATAAACATTTTATTATAATAACTTAAATGTTTTCAAATGTTTTATCTTGCATGGTTTTCTCGTTATGTATGTTATGAAAAATGTTCGTTATATGTACTATATATTTTTAGTCCGCTCACGGAGTATACTCTTATATACTCACCCCCTCACTCTTCAGTTTCAAGTGATTAAGTGCAGGATAGATAACACGTGAGTGGTAGCGATCAAGAGTAATTTAGAAGTATTATCATCTATCTAGATTATGACTTATATTTAAAGAAAGTTATCCACTAAAAATATTTTGTAAAAGATTTTATAATATGAAAACTAATACATTTTAATTATATAATTTAAATGTTTGTAAATCATTTCATATATTATTATTTTGAAATGATCTTTATTAAATTGTATGATTGGTATAATATGAAATTATTTTCTATTTATTTATTTTAAGGTGTGATTTTTAAAGGTCTCAAAGAGACCAGTATGAATTATGTTTATAAAATAACTAATAAAATATTTGAAAGTATATATTTATGATTGCACAGAGATAGGTGCTTGGTTAGTCTTACAGGCTTGAGAGACACATTCAGGGTTTAGAATGTGTCTTGAGGGTTTATGGCAATTGTCACGTATGAACCCCACGGGCAGGGGCATGACAAAATTCATCTATTAGATGTTAACTAAATTTTATAACTTATTAGTTAGATAAAATTGAATTATGATAGTTGAATCCTCACAAATTCAGTTATCACAAATTTGAAATAAAAGTAAAGAGTAGGCCGATTTTAGCCTTAAAGAGAAATTGTATAACGTCACAAATTCATACAATACTAAGACACATTATGAAAACAATTAAAAACATGTCATACAATATAGAACTAAATAAAGGCAATTAGTTACACCAGGTTTTACTAAAACAAATCTAAATTAAAATATCGGTTGAGTAGATTATGTTAAATGGGAGAAAGTTAAATTAAAACACTCCATGCTGTATGCTATAAGATGAATGAAAAATAATTTAAAATATATCATGCCTTATATCATAAGACAAACAAATGAAATTAATGAAATGCATCATATTTATTGCCATATAACTAAAATTAAAATTTACAATACCTTATGCCACCCAATAAAGAAGAATGAAAATAAAATTCATCATATTTTACACCATATGAAGAAGAAGACTTAAACTTAAATTTGTCATAAAAAATAAATTATGACTCATTTTATAAAATAAGAGACTATATTGATTCGTTATAAAAAATAAATTTAGGAGATGTTAATTCAATATACAAAATGAATTTACAACTTATTATACAAAATAAGAGGAAATATTAATTTGTTATACAAAATGAGGGAAGATATATAAAAAATGAGTTTGTGACTCATTATACAAAATGAGAAAAGATATTAATTCGTTATACAAAATGAATTTGTGACTCATTATATAAAACAATGAAAGATGTTGATTTATTATACAAAACAAATTTGCGATTCATATAAAAAAAGAGAAAAGATGTTGATTTATTATACAAAATGAGAGAAAATGTTGATTCATTTTACAAAATAAATTTGCGAGTCGTTATACAAAATGAGAAAAAATGTTGATTCGTTATACAAAATAAATTTGTAACTTGTTCTATAAAATGAGAAAATATGTTAGGTCGTTATACAAAATGAATTTGTGAATCATTATATAAAACAAGGACAGATATTAATTTGCTATATAAAACAAATTTGAACTTGTTATGCAAAATAAGGATAAATAAAATTAAGATTTGTCATATCTTATGCCATATAATAAGAATGACTAAGATTAAAATTTGTTGTATATTACACTATAGGCGAGAATAATTGAGATTGAAATTTATCGCGTCTTATACTAGACAATAAAGATGACTGAAACTAAAATTTATTGTGTCTTATCCTACACAATGAGAATAAATTAAATTAAAATTCATCATGTTCTATGCCATACGATAAAAATAAGTGGAATCAAAATTCATCATGTCTTATACCATCGATAAAGATGACTAAAATTAAAAGTCATCATATCTTATGTCATATGATAAGGATGACTGAAATTAAAATTCGTTATGTCTCATGCCATACGACGATGATGATCAAAATTGAAATTCATCATGTATTAAGCCACATAATGACAATGACTAAAATTAAAATTTATCGTGTCTTATACCATACGACAATTATGATTGAAATTAAAATTTATCATGTCCTATACCACATGATAAGAGTATCTATATTTAAAATTTGTCGCGTCTTGTATCACACAATGAGGATAACTGAAATTAAAATTTATTGTCTTATGCCACATAATAATGATAACTAAAATAAAATTTATCATGTCTTATGCCTGTCATAACCCAATTTTGTCCTCTGTAATTTTGTTTGTTGCAGATTTTTATTTTTGTGAAAATTTTATCTCAGGTA
>JAWDEX010191939.1:0-12593 GCA_035221805.1 Trichilia hirta
GCAAATTACATTGATTTATTTATAGATTGAAGCAGGCCTCTCAAAGTTAGAATATTTGGTTTAGTGAGATAGTCAAAGAATTTGGCTTTATCAAAAATCTAAATGAACTTTGTGTATACAAGTAGATCAAAAATTATGCAATCATATTTCTAATATTATATGTAGATGATATATTATCGATGGAAAATAATGTTTGTATGATGGAAGAGGTAAAATTTTAGTTTTCCAGATATTCTTCATGAAAAATCTTGGAGATGCTATATATATTCTTGGGATTCGAATCTATAGAGATAGATCTAGGAGAATATTAGGATTATCCTAAAAATTATACATTGAAAAGATGTTAAAAAAGTTCAATATAGAGAACTCTAAAAGAGTTATCTTGCCCTTTAATTAGGGTCTTTATCTTTCAAAAGGTGATGGTCCAAAGACCGATAAAGAGTGACAATGGATGCGTGGTATCCCATATGTATCAGCTATTGGTAGTTTGATGTATGTTATACTATATACACATACTAATATTGTATATATAGTAAGTATTACTAGTAGATATCAGGCAGATTTCAAGAAGAAACACTGGTCTTTAGTTAAAACAATCCTTAAGTACTTAAAAAGGACTAAAAATTTAATTCTATGTTATAGATCTCAAGAGTTAGGTATCCAGGGATACACAAATTTTAATTTTCAATCAGATGTAGATGATAGAAAATCGACATCTGATTTTGTCTTTTTGTGTAATGGAGGGGCAGTGAGTTGAAAGAGTTTCAAAGAAATGATAACTGCTAACTTCACTACTGAGGCTGAGTATGTCGCTGCTTCAGAAGCAGCGAAAGAGACAGTTTAGATGCAAAAGTTCATATCCGAACTAGATGTTATTTTTAGCATGACTTATTCGATAAGTCTATTATATGATAATATAGGTGTGATTGCACAAGCTAAGGAACCGAGAGCATACCAAAATCTAAATATATTCAGCGTAAATATCATATTTTAAGAAAATTTATTGGTGCTAGAGAAAGTTTGATACAAAAGACATCTTCAATAGATAATGCAGCTGACCCTCTCACTAAAACGATGACACTGAAACAACTAGACCAGCATCTTGAAAAAATGGGTATTAGATACCATAGCAAATAGCTTTAGTGCAAGTAGGAGTTTATTGGTATTATATGCTATAAAATTAATCGTGTTGTCAATTTTAGGCATTTTGTATTAAATTATTTTAATAATGTATTATACATTATTATTCGTAGTAAAGAAATTATTTTTTAACTTTTATGTGTATGCTGTTTCCTTTTTTTTCATACATTAAAAAGTACATATAGAAATGCCTTGATAAAAGTTATCTAAATTGTTCCCTAATATGTAATATCAATGGGGCACTGATGTCGTATAGTAGGCACATTTAATGTCTTCAATAAATATCATGAGATGATATTAATGTGAATAATATAATGATTATGTTATTAGGACATTAATGTGGATTAACAGTTAGCGAACTATTTTTCAAATGTAATCGCAAATATAACGAATCACACAAATGTATGATGTCAATGATTTGTTATATGATTATCCGTGTATGGTAATTGTTCCTTAAACCTGAGATGTTAAGTGTCATGATTTAGTATAGATATATATAGTTTATATGGTATATAAATACAAGACTAATCACGTCTTGTATAATAAACTATTTTAGTCATGTGTTATTTATATTAAAAAGTGATACATCGGATATGGGATCTATTGACTCTTATAAAGAATTGAGTTTTCGTTGACTTAATTTTATTTAAAGTTTCCAACTAGATTTTGGTAGATGACTAAAATCTAAGTCTCTATCCAAAGCGACTAAATATTACATGAAAGAATTTCATGATAATAAGTTCAATGCATTAGAACCAAAACCAGAGTAAAAATTAAGTTTAAGGGTTTTGACACCCATGAACCCTGACTCAATTGGGATTAAACAAACAGAAAGAATCTATCTATACAAAATGTTTATTCAGCATTAAAAATTTTGATAAAAAATTTTTCATTGTGGTTTAGGAACTATGGTATATTGTTAGAGGTTAACCATAGTCATTGAGAGTTGAATAATTCGACGCAAACTCGATAAAATCGATTCTGGCTCATGGTTAATATCACAGTGAACCAAGAGATCACAACTAATAACTAGTATTTTTTCTTGCTATTAAAGAGAGTAAATATTGTCTGTAAAGGTGCTAGCACTCTCGGTGACATTATTAAACTGAAAAGTATAAACCGTTTATACATTATATAGTATAGCAAATGAGAGAGCTTTATTTTAACCCTAATATGACTTAAAGTAAGTTATAATTTATTATTTATGTTGATAAATAATAGAGAAACTAAAATAAATTTGGTCAAAATTAGTTTGACCAAATTTGGGATCAAATCATGATTTTATAAAGTTTAGAGGTCTACATGTAAATATACTTTATTTACTTGAGAGCTTGTTAGACAAGCTTGAGAGCTGATGGACATTTTTAAATTTGTCCTTGGCATTTAAGTAAATGAGTAAATATTATAAATAGTTCAATTTTTCCATTTTTTTGATGATTTTTTAAAAATAAAAAAGCTCTCTCTCTATTTTCTCTCTCTAGTTCGACCATAAAAGAAGTTGTTCCTAGAGTTTGATTTATCTTAAGATCTTATCCATTTGAGGTTGTCTTCATCTCCTAAACACTAAAGGTTAGTATTTGGTTACTTGATTTTATGATTTTTGAACTAAAATACAAGACTTTCAAAACTTGAAACCCATATCTATGAACTTGATTTTGCTATGCTTTCATCCATCAGCCAATGCATGAGAACATAGTAGTTGCTATAAATTAAATTATCTGCAAGTACATATTTTTTTATGTCAAATCCACAAACTATTCTTTTTCACTAATTTTTACTAGAAACTTAGATCGAAATATTAGACACTCGTCACATACTCAAAATAATTTGATTTGTTCATCAATAATTATTTGTGCTACATTAATTAAGGGTGAATCTTTCATGTTGGCTACTTTTTTTTTGTTTATAAAATCAATGCTATACATGCATCTAATAAACTCAACAAACGAAGTAATAGGAAGATGTCGTGTATGTATTAATAAGGCATTAATACTTTCAGTAATATTGGTGATCATTATGTTATATCTTTGTGATAGAAAATGTGATCTAGCTCACCTATAAAATTCAACTTTGTGTTCTAAATAGTTAATAGTATTGAGATGTATTGCCTTTATTTTCTTAATATGCCCATTAAACTCAGACAATTAATATGCTTTAGTTGTAAGGAAGTAAGCTTGCTTGAAAGGTTCAATCACATGGGACCTCATATTGAATTTTGCTTTAACATTACCAACTACCTAGTAAGAACAAAATTCATGGGTCAATTATGAAAAAAATATACTAATACTCTTCTTAATACTGTTGTGTCGATTTGAAATGAACACTAAATTGTCCACTGACCCAATGGATTATTGAAGCTTTAACAAGAACCATTCCTATGATGCATCATTTTTTGAGTCAGTAATTCTAAAAGCCAATAGGTTTATCTGATCATTACCATTAACTGTAGCTGCAATCAATAATGTATCTCAAAATGGTCCTTTTAAGAATGTGCTATCAATAGCAATAATTGGATGAATAACCATGTGGAACCCTCAAATACGTGCCCTAATGAACATGAAATAGTATAAAAAGTGGTCCTCATCATCTCATTCTATGTCGGTCAGCATACCTGAATTACGTTCTTTCAACATGTGACGATATAAGGCAAGAGTCTGAAATTTTTTTTTTTTAGATTCCTATGCACAAGACTAAGTGCTTCTTCCTTATCAAGGCCATGCCTTATAATATGATACTCAAACTCTATACTATTTTTGATTATTATCCATAATATTTTATGGAGTATAAACATAACTAGCATCTAAAAATTTTGCTCGCACTAATAATGCAATCGTACTACTTATTGCTTGGTAGTAACTATCATGTAGTTGACCATTAACACATATCATATCCACATCTAAACGAATAACTTGAAAATATGGTTCGACTCTAGTCTTAGTAGTTCGCATATGCCATTTACAAGAATCTACTATACATCTCAACTCATACCAATCGTAGATTTATAAGTTCTCAAATCAACGTGCCTTTTAATTGCCATTATGCTGAGCCTTTATTTTAATTCTTCTTTTGTACTAAAAATTTGACTTACATAGACATAATCTCTATTAGCAATTAAAAATGCATCCTATTCAGTCATGATTATTATAAGTGGAATAGGTGAAAATTGCCGAAATAATTGAATTTGATGTTAATGTAACTACTATTAATCTATCGAGATTATGTGACATATCATAAACATACCCTATTTAATTAGATTCATCATCACAATAATTTAATCAAACTTTATAGTTAAGGAGTTTGTCAAAGGCATCAAATTATAATTTTAGATGAATTTCATTATTGTATCATACAAGAGAACAAATTCCATTAACAATGGCCTTATTACCAGTAATATAGACATTATGTTTGATAAGATGTTTATCAACACACTGATGTAATGGTGAGATGGTATCGTTTACTTAATTACTATACGAGAAGACATAAACGAGTGTAAAAATCCTCTTGAGTAGTGTGTTGTTAGTTCTAAATAATTTAGCAACTTAGTAGTAATTACTAGTAGGCATTGTCCTATACCATAATTCATGTAAATACTATTAACAAAAATGAAATCCTCGAGGTTTGATTTAGTTACAATGTTAGTTAGATTAACAAGTATAATCAGGATTGTACATCACAAGTGTACACCATCCTTATTCTAATAGTAAATTCTTCTTGATTTATCTCAAGCAAATTATATAACATTTGTACAAATTATTGGTATGTTATTGTCTAATCCATATATATGAATCTATTAGAACATCCCATATAAGATTGTTGGCCATCTATATTCGTTTTCCATGAACCTCCTTGTAGTACAAGTAATGATAATCAATCATTCATATTTGTGTTATAACCAAATATTTAAATGAGTAATGCATTAAGGTTTTCTCTGAATAAAAAAAGAAGCTTCCTAACTCAAATATAATTAGGATATTTGAAATAACTCTAGTGTGGACAATTATATTTTTTTAAACTTTCAAATTAAGCTAAATTGTATTGTTGAACTAAACTCAAAATTGAACTTCAAATTTAGCTTTACAAGTGAACTTTCAAATAATAATTGATTACTCAACTTTCAACTAAGTTTTGTATGCCAATGTTCGAATAAAATATGAAACAAAACTTCCAAACAAAGTTGTTTCACTAAAATCTACACTTTCAAACATAATTATAAAACACCCTTTCATATACAAGAGAAACATACACTTTCGAACACGTTTTTAAATCACCCTTTTGAACACCAGAAAAACATACACGTTCGAACACAATTTTAAAGGATACTTTTGAACACACAAAAAAAAAATATAAACTTTTGAACAAATTTCTAAAGCATACTTTTGATGTAAACCCGTAAGAATTAAAATCCTTGAACTCACAAACAAATTAAATCACAATTCAAGAAAGTCAATATAGATAGATCTAAAAATAACCCTAGACCCATTGAAGAAATTATTTCAAGAACCTAGGTTACAAAGAACGCCACAAAGATTGCAAATCTTTGATAAGTTTTAGTTTATGAAAAAATTCACGAAGCTACTATTCACATAAATCACTGTTCACATTATTGAACTTTTCTTTTTTAATCTTCTCTAAAAATCTCCTTAATAACATGCTAAAGATATCTTTAAATACTAAAATAAATTCTTAAACACTATAAATTCTTTAAACACTGGGAATCCTTAAAATATTAAGAATTCTTAAAGTATTAGAAAACCCTAAAATACTAAGAATCCTTAAAGCACTAGAAGACCCTAAATACTAGGAAAATAACAAAAATAACCATTAACTATTTAATTAATTGTATGAGCCCATTAATATAATAATAATGTAGATTGAAGCAATTTAATAAGTTTACGTCAAGCCCACATGCATAATACAATGTGGCTGCCTATGTCTTCATTTCTTCACTCTTGAAATTAATTTTTAATGACTTGTAGAACATGCGTTAAGTCTAGTTTCTCATCTCACAAATTTATCTTCAATGACATAAAACCCTTTAAATGTTGTTCATGTATAATTCTAGTCAAGGCTCTCTGAATAAGCTCATTCATTGCCTCTTTGATTTTCTTTGCACATAATCTTGTGATAGGACCTTTTAGGACTTGTAATGGATCTTAAACCATTTGTTCAACTTGTAGATCTTGTAGAGTGTTTTGGATTCTATTAAGTACTTTGCATATACATGCTATTATAAATGGTTTATGTATTGTATTATTTATTTACTTATTGAGTATATAACTCACCCCTTACCATATATTTTTTAGGTAATTAGAGTGTAGCTCGTGAGAATTCATTACCACAGACTTTTTGAGTAGGCATTACATATTTAGGTGGGCTAGAGTATAATGGTTCATGAGTCTCTTCCTAGCTTATATACAATATTAGGGATATGATATTTGGCATGTTTATACTTAGTAACTTGTAATGTAGTCATGTGTAAATGTGTATGATATTGTGATATATAATATATTATGGCTTTGTAATATCATATAAATGACATACTTTTTGTTATATGAAGAATAAATACTAGTTGGAAAAATAAAATTTTGTTTTAATTGCTCTTGAGTGTGTTATTTATGTTAAAAATAAATATGGTTCATTAAACAAATGTTGGATAATAAGTGTATGATAATTTATGTGGTATTAGAGTAAGCTTATATGATCGAATGTTTGATTAATTTGGGCGACTTGTGTGATTTGATTATTATACAAATTCTATGACTTTGCATTGACATGATTACACATTCATGGATAGGATTATGGCATCACATGATAGTGGTGAAAGAGAGAGACACTTTAGCCCAAAGTCTAGGGGTTATGATCATGATGTAAAGGATCTTGCATCATATATACCATTATTAGGTGAAGCACAATAGGGTGATGCATAAATTGAGATAATAATAGAGGTGCCAAGATTACTATGAATAAATTGGCAATAATATGCTAAGTTTTGATGACTAAAATGGGAGGAGGAGTACCACTATTACTACCATAGCCTTATCCCTTAATAGATAGAAATTTTAAAAGATTAAGTAAGAAGCATAAAACATTGAAGGTACTATAGATTCTATTAAAGCAAAGAATTGGTTAAAAGAAATAGAAAGAGTATTAGATTCGATAAAGTGTAACTCTCGATACTAAGCAAAGTATGTTGCATTCTTATTTAAGAAGAATGCTCTGAAATGGTGGGAGATGGCTAGTAGAGTTATACCACTGATAATAGATTAGAAAGAATTTGTTCAAATTTTCTCAAGCAAATATCTAACCACTTACTATCGAGATAAGAAGAAAATGAAGTTTTATAACTTAAAGTAAGGTAATAAGATGAGTGTAGCAAAATATAAAGTTTAGTTACTCAACTGTCTAAGTATACCCCAAAAATTGTTGCAAAAGAGAGTGAAAGGTGTAAAAGATTCAAAAAGGGTCTCCAAGTAAAGATAAAAGAGAGATTTACAACTTTGAGAATAGATGATTATAACATCTTACTAGTAATTACCTTTGAGATTGAAGAGGTAATAACAAAAAAGAGAGAAGAAGAAGCTAGTAGAAAAAGGCTATAATTTTTTTGAACTACTGGTTAGGATAAACCTCCTAAAAGGGGTAAATTACAACAAAAAGATTGGGATTTCATAAATGATCAAGGTCTTCTAGTACTAGATATGGTAGTAGATTCTTTAATTCAAACAGCTAGAGTAAGAAAGGAAGATTTGGAACCCAATCCTCACAATCTGATAATAGGGAAAGTTATAAGGCATTTACATATACTATGTGTAGTAGAGTTCATTAGGATCAATGTTAGGGACCAGGAGCTAGAAGGAGCACCATAGTGTGTTTTGACTATAAATATCCTAGACATATTAGACAAGATCATCTAAATAGAGGTACTACAAGGGATGTTTCTCAGAAGCTAGTCCGGAGTTTAGAGGTAGTATAGGAGTCACTAGAGGATATGCTAGACGTAAAGGGAAAAGTAGCCCTAGTCAAAATGGTAGAATATGACATTTAGAGCAGCACAGTCACAGGCCCAAGTGTATGCCATTACAAGACAAGAGGTAATAGTAGCTCCAAATGTGATTATAAGTATTATTACCATTCATGGGGTAGATACATTCATGTTAATAGATCTAGGCTTCATACATTCATACATGTTATCAAATTTTGCATCTCGAGTGCATTATATAGTTAAACCCTTAGACTATGACTTATGTGTAAGGTTGCCTATTAGAAGTAGTGTTATTGTAAACATGAAATATGAAGGTTGTTCTATAGTTATTAATAGGGTTATATTGCCTACTAATTTGATTTTGATGCCCATAAATGAATTTAATGTTATATTAGGTATGAATTGCTAATAGTGTGTAGGGTAATGATGGATTGTTATACCAGAGAAATAGTGATTCAATCCTCTGATAAACTTGAAATTATTTTTATTGGAGAATGTAAGATCATACCTATTTTTCTTAGTTTTTGCAACTAGAGCTTTTTAATAGATTAGAGAAGGGTGTAGTGCTTATTTAGCATAAGTAATAGATGTTAAAACTCTAAACCCAGCATTAGAAGACATACCAGTAGTTTAAAAGTTTCCAAATGTGTTTCTAGATGATCTATTGAGGTTGTGTCTAGTAAAAAAGGTAGAGTACACTATAGATTTATTACCAAGGATCACACTTATTTAATTAGAATGACCCCAACAGAATTACAAGAGTTAAAGAAGCAAATAGAAGAGTTGGTGGAAAAAGAATTTATTCGGCCTAGTATTTTACGTTAGGCAACTCCGGTATTATTTGTTAAAAGAAAAGATGGGAGCATGTGAATGTGTATTGATTACAGGCAGTTTAATAAAGTGATAGTGAAACATAAATACCCATTACCAAGGACTGATGATTTTTTTGATCAATTATAAGGTGTAGTTGTGTTTTCTAATATTGATATATGGTCTGGATATTATTAGTTGCAAATTTCAAAGGCAGACATTCCCAAAATAGCATTTTGTACCAGATATGGGCACTATAAGTTTGTGCTGCTATCATTTGAATTAATTAATGCTCCAATAGTATTTATGAGATTAATGAATAGAGTATTTTAGTAGTATCTAGATAAATTTGTTGTAGTGTTTATAAATGACATACTAAGAGTCAAGAAAAATATGTTAAGCATCTTGGGATTGTGCTACAGATACTAAGAGAGAAATAACTATATGCGAAGTTTAGTAAATGTGAGTTTTAGTTAGATGAAGTTGTATTTTTAGGCCATGTTATATCAAAAAAGGGTATTAAGATGGATTCAAGCAAAGTGAAAGTCATACTAGAATGGGAAGCACCAAAGAATGTCCAAGAGGTACGAAGTTTTTTAAGATTGGCTGAATGTTATTGCAAATTTGTAGAAGGATTCTCTTTGATTGCAGGACCTATGACAAAATTACTTAAAAAGAATAACAAATTTGTATGGACTAAGCATTGTCAAAAGAACTTTGATGAATTAAAGAAAAGATTAATCACAATTCAAGTACTAATAGTGCTAGTACCAAGAGGAGGATTTATGATTTATAGTGATGTGTCTAAGCAAAGTTTAGGTTATATTCTTATGCAACATGATAAAGTGATTACTTATGCATCTAGGCAGCTCAAATCTCATGAGTTAAACTACTCAACTCATGATTTAGAATTAACAGCAGTAGTGTTTGTATTAAAGATTTGGAGACACTATCTATATAGTGAGACTTGTTATATTTTCATTGACCACAAAAGCTTAAAGCACTTGATGAGTCAGAAAAAGACGAATATAAGACAAAGAAGATGGATTGAGTTACTAAAAGATTATAATTGTACTAATAATTATCACCCTAGAAAAGCCAATATTGTAGCTGATGTACTAAGCAGGAAAACCTTAAGTAGCATGGCTAGCGTGGTAACTTATGCAATGCCTTTATTAGTAGATATAAGAAAGATTAATATTGAATGAACAATAGAGCAAGTGAGATATTTATTAGCCACTCTTTAATTGAAATCAACTTTGAAAGATAAGATTAGAGCAATGCAAGATCGAGATTCCTTATTTATAAAAGTTACAGGAGAAGATTCAAAAGGGACAGAGATCAGATTATTTGATTAAAAATGATGGGACTTTAGTTTTTGATAATCAAGTATGTGTACCAGATGTAGATGGGCTCAGATTAAGAATTATGAAAGAAGCACATAAGGCACTCTATGCTATGCATTTGGGTAGCATTAAGATGTATTGCAATTTAAGGTCGTATTTCTGTTAGCCAAGAATGAAGAAAGATATAGCTGAATATATATCAAGATGTTTGACTTGTCGATAGATGAAGGCTGAGCATTAAGCACCTATAGAAAAATTACATCTATTACCTATTCCGGAGTGAAAATGAAAAAAGGTTGTCATGAATTTTGTTCTAAGAATACCAAGAACCCAACGATGACATGACTATATTTGGGTTATAATGGACAGATTGATAAAATCGGCTCATTTCTTATCGGTTCAATAGAATGATTCTGTAGATAAATTAGTAAGATTATATATGACTGAGATAGTTAGATTGCATGGAGTTCTAATTTCGATAGTATCAAACAAAGATCCAAGGTTCACTTCTTATTTTTGGGGTAGTTTATAAACTGCACTGGGTATCAAGTTACATTCAGTATGGCCTTCTATCCACGACAAATGGGCAGACTGAATGAATAATTCAGACACTAAAAGATATGTTAAAGGCCTGTGCATTGAATTTTTAAGGTAGTTAGGATGATTATTTGTCTTTGGTTGAGTTTGCCTATAATAATAGCCATCACTCTAGTATTAGAATGGCACAATTTGAAGCATTATATGAAAAAAAAAAAAAGTAAAAGTCCAATATGTTGGGGTGAAAAAGGGCTGAGATAGATTAAAGGACCTAAATTAGTACAGAATACTACGAAAAAAATTAAAATAGTAAGAAAGTGTATGAAAGCTACCTAGGATAGATAGAAAAGTTATATAGATCAGCACAAAAGAGAAATAGAGTACGAAGTTGGTGAATGGATATTTTTGCGAGTTTCTCTACGAAGAGGCATAATTCAATTTGAAAAGAAATAAAAACTGAGTCTAAGGTGCATTAGGCCATTTGAAGTTATCAAAAGAGTTAGTCTACTCGTATATCGACTATCCTTACCTACAAAATTATCTCAGATTCATAATATATTTCATGTATCTATGCTTCAAAGGTACAGATCGCATCCTAGTCATGTTATATCTGAATCCAAGATTAAAATAATAGAGGATTTAACATACTGCGAGGAGCTAGTAGAGATTTTAGATAGAAAAGTTAGACAATTAAGAAATCGTGTTATACCCATAGTGAAAGTGAGGTGGAGTTGCCATTCACCTCGAGAAGTAACTTAAGAGATTAAGAAAAATATAAGAAAACAATACCCTCATCTATTTGAAAGCCTAGGTTAGTAAAATTTCGAGGACAAAGTTTTCTAAGGGGGTAGAACTGTAACGCCTATTTTTCTAAGATGCCATAATATTTTATTTTAGATGAATTACCAATAATACATTAATTATCTTACATGTATAATATGGTGATTTCAATGTCTAAAATTTTAATTCTGTGAATTTTGCATTATTATTTTTATTTATTTTATTAAATAAAATTTTTGTATAGTAGTGAATTTATTAGATAATTAGATCATGGGCTTGAAATTGAGATTGGATTAAGATTTGGAAATTTTTAGAAAGAAATAACACTTAGTTTAGATTAACGCCCAAAGTAGAAATTAGGCATGAATGGACTTTAGGTTTATAAATTAATTTTGACCCATTAACTTTATTAAGTCTAATAATTTAGTTAAAGCCCATGAATTTTATTTTAGGCCCATGAATTTAAATTAAACCCAAATGTGAAATTAAGCTCATTTATGTGTTTATATCCTAGCCATTCATTTGTGTTTAATCCTAGCCATCTATTTGTCTAGCATTTTGGCATATTTTAAACCATATATTTAGATTAAAATGTGGCTAAATATTAGCCAAGTAAAGGGAAAAAGTGACGGCATAATAATAGCCTTAGGATTTGATAGATTAAATCTTAGTCATCCATTCTTTTAAGTAATTAATAAATTATGGAAAAATCATTAATTTCACATTTTAAATTAATCAAAACGTGAGAATTGAAAAGGAAAGAAGGAACGGCCAAACTAGAAAGAAAGGAAAGAAAGGAAAGGAGAAAAGAAAAGGTGAAAGGAAAAGAAACTTGTGTGAGTTTTTTTATCATTGTTTTAATTTATCTATTTTGTTATTAATCTAGCTGTAGTATTATGAATTTAAATTTTTATGCTAGGATTTAGATATGAAATTAATTTTAAGTTGATTAATTTATATGTTTAATGATTGAATTATTGAAGAAAATATGAATTTTT